>CAUYRH010015631.1:0-75707 GCA_963574655.1 Perodicticus potto | reverse complement strand
ATATCATAGTGAATGGAGTAAAATTGAAAATATTTCCACTCTTATTATGCAGCCTTAAAGAAAGATGGAGACTTTACCTCTTTCATGTTTACATGGATGGAACTGGAACATATTCTTCTTAGCAAAGTATCTCAAGAATGGGAAAAAAGTATCCAATGTACTCAGCCCTACTATGAAGCTAATTTATAGCTTTCATATGAAGGCTAAAACCCAATTATACCACAAGAATATGGGGAAAAGGGCAAGGGAGGGGAGGGGAGGGGGAGGATGGTTGGAGGGAGGGCGATTGGTGGGATCACACCTACAGTGCATCTTAGTAGGGTACTGGTGAAACTTACTAAATGCAGAATACCAATGTCTACATATAGTGATTATGAAAATGCCATGAAGGCTATGTTAAACAGTTCGATAAAAATATTTCAGATTGTATATGAAGTCAGCACATTGTGCCCCATGATTGCACTAAAGTACACAATTATGATTTAATAAAAATTAAAAAAAAATTAAAAAAAATAAAAAGGAAATAGGGCTAACTTGATAGAGATTTGTTTTATTGTAGCCACTTGGTTTTTCATGATTGTTTTTGAGCTGTCTGATCTACTGTGTGTCATGAGTTTGTATCAGTTACATTGGTGGTTGGCCTTATGATTCCTCCTTCCTCAAATATGAGGGACACTATTTGAAAATCATGTTTTTAGTCCATCGCCACTTTCCTCCCAACCCTCTCATAGTTAGTGATTCCTAAAAGGGTCTGGACAGAGAGCTTGTTCTTTATTGGAATGAAGACTCAGTATCTGGGCTCCCAAGCAGTGTATGTAAGATCTTATTAAACTGTAAGATTTAGTTTCCATGGGTCTATAATTCCATGTTTCTAACACACATCTGAGCAATGATAATGTTGCTTGCCTGTGGCCCTACGCCGAGTAGAAGGCTTCCAGAGTCAGACTGTCTAGGTTCAAATCCCATCTCTGCTATGGGCAAGCTAACTTCCCTGGGCCTAAGTTTTTCCATCTGAACAATAGGAATAATAACGGCATGGAACTTCTAGGTTTTTGTGGGCATTGACTTAGAGAATGTATATATCAGGTACTTCAAACAGTACCTTGCATCTATAATCAAAGCTTGCCATGATTATCACTACCTTGAAATGTAATTCATCCAGACTTGAACTCACATAATTGTCACATGCTTTCTTGTCATCTGCTCACTTGTCTGGCTTTAGTTCCCTCTTTTATACTGCACTTCTATTTTCCATATTTTTTTTTGAGACAGAGTCTCACTTTGTAGCCCTCGGTAGAGTGCTATAGCATCATAGCTTGCAGCAACCTCAAACTCTTGGGCTTAAGTGATTCCCTTGCCTCAGCTTCCCAAGTAGCTGGGACTACAGGCACCCACCACAGTGCCCAGCTAATTTTAGAGACGAGGTCTCTCTCTGTCTCAGGCTGGTCTTGAACTCCCGAGCTCAAGCAATCCATCTGCCTCGGCCTCCCACAGTACTAGGATTACAGGCATGAGCCACTGTGCCTGGCCCAAACTTTTTAGTCTCATTGTTTTTTGTCGATAAAGATGAAAGCACAAAGGAATGGAAAACTTTTACCTGTGTATGTCACACATTAACCGAATCACCAGCTTAACTTTTTACGCATTTCTTCTTGTTCCAAACTTACTCTGAAATACCCCACTTAATGCTCTTGATATTTTGGTAAACTTCAATTCACTGTGTCGCTATTCAATGTCAGGAGTCTGTTTAACAACAACAGAATCATTTTGCACTGTTTTCATTGTGAATAGCTAAGTGATTCCTGCACATCAGGCTGTGTGCTTTAAATGAGCACGAGCTACTCCCACTCAGTCTCTTGCTTCTCCGCTGAGGAGGCCAAGATGATAACAGATGAGCTTTCAATTGCCACTGATATAGGGCAGGTAGTTTATTATCAGTTCTCCAAGAACTCACTACACCCTTGTTTAAAGACAATTTAGAAAATTGGAATGGTGATGAATGGGATAATTGCTGGAGTGCAAATTACATCAAATTTTGCAAAATTGTTGCCAAATTCCAGTTTATTTAAATAAAGAAACAACTTGGAGTAGTATTGTTTTCAACATGCCTGATAAATCATGTGCTACGCTAAGTATTGCAAAAATTAGAGTGATAAGTCTGCGCTTCTCCCAGGAAAGCAACCATTAGATCAAATGATAAATCAGCTGTGATGCTCATCCACGCCAGTGGTTGAGCACAAGCAGAGTCCAGGGCAAACCAGACTGCGTGAACTTTAAATACCAACAATCTGCATTTGCATTCAATGTAAGAAACTATAAAAGAAATGTGCCCACATACCGTATTGGATATTTCTAGTGGAATGTCAAGTAATCCTATAGAAACACATTTCATTTTACTGAATATGTATGTAGAGTGTTAGTCAATAGTTTAGGCTCTTAAGTCAAATTACCCGGTGGTGTCAGTCGAGTCTTTTAAGAAACAGATGCCAAAATGAGTTCCATCATGCAAGGTTTTTCTTAGGTTTTTCTTGGGGGAATTGTCCGTGTTAGAGAAATGTAGGAACCTGGGAAAGGCTTGTGAGAGCCATGTTCAGTGATGTCTCTCTGACCCCAAGAGAAGACAAGAGGAGGGAAGGTTGAGTGGAATGAGGTCCAAGGAAGATTTGGCAAGGATCTTGAGTTCTTCAACCTTCCTAGTACCATGGCCCTTTAATACAGTTCCTGTGGGTCGCGACCCACTGGTTGAGAACCGCAGCTTAAGACAAAGGTGACTGTTGGAGGATCCCGTCTTCTTCAAGAGTGAACCTATCCTAGAATCTCAGCAATGGGTTTCAGTGAGCAGCAGCTGAGGCCTTGATGAATGATGAATTCATTCTCTAATTGGGGGCCTCTGAGACACAATCTCATGGGTGCCACACCATTAGTTGGCTATGCTATTTTGGCAAGTTATCTGGTCTCTCTTTAAGCCTCATTTTCTTCATTTGTAAGATGATAATAAGATTAGTATCTCCTCTGTTGTATGGATTAATTGACACAATGAATATATTATTATTTTTCTCAGGAGCACTCAGCCCTCACTGTACTAGCTGCTTCCATGTGCATTCTACTTACGGGTCTTTGGAAGGGATGATGTCCTGGGCTGAAATTCACAGACATTCCAGGCTAAAGGGCAATGCTTTAACAATCTCATTCATCAGAAAGCATTTGAAATATTTTACACTTTGACTTTGCATACACTCCTTTTTTTAAGAAATGAAAGAAATTAACTTATGAAAAGCAAAGACATAAAAGACTTGGAGCAAAAAACTAACAAATATCAACAACAAAAACAGAGTCTCAGATACACCTGGGACTATACAGAAGATCTAAGATTTGGGTCATTGGGATGCTAGAAGGAGAGGAGAAAGAGCTTGGGGCTAGAAAAGCACAAGTTATAATGGCTGAAAATGTCCAGAATTGGGCCGAGGATATAACCTAGAGAATTAAGAAGCTGAGTTAACCCAAACTCAAAGAAATCTACATTAAAGCATGCTGTAGTCAAACTTACAAATATTAAAAGATTAAGAAACATCTTGAAAGCTATGAGAAACAACTCACACCTAGGAGAAAATGACTCAAATGTTTTGAAATGTTCCATTGCATTGTGCACTTTAGATGGTTGTGTTAATCAGTTTGATGTAAGCATTCCACATTGTATATCAAATCAGCACATTGTACCCCATAAACACATCAATGTACACAGTTATGATTTAATAAAGAAAAAAATTATGAAAAGAATGACTCAAATGACAGTGGCTTTTTATCAGATGTAACCAAGGGAAGTGCAACAATACTTTCCAAGGAAACTGTAAGTGCGGAATCCTATATACAGTGACAATATTCTTTTGAAAAGAAAGGGATTCTCAGATGGAGGAAAACTAAGAGAATTTGTCACCAGCAAAACTTCCCTAAAGGAATAGCTAAAGGAAGCTTTCTAAACAGAAAAAAAGTGATAAGAGGTAGGCTTTGGAATATTAGGAAGAAGGGGAAAATATGTTAACTTTTTGCCAAAAATTTTTGCGATAAGTAGACATATCATTCGATAATAGATTTTACTTATTCTCTTGAGTTTTCTAAAGCATGTTTGATGGTTGAAGCACAATTTATAATCCTGTCTTATGTAATTCCAAATGAATGTTGAGGAAATATTTAAAATAGTTATTTTTTAAACAGCTAATAAAGGACAGACAAACCAAAAAAGAAGAGATAAAACTTTCCCCGTATCTAGTGGATGTGATTATCTGTACAGAAAGTCTCATGGAATTTAAGCAAAAATAAATAAAATAAATAAACAAAATTAAAAGAAATTCAATCTCAACCTAACTCTCATTCCTATACAAGAAATAATTCAAGATAGATAACTTAAGTACAAAACATAAAAATGTAAAACTCTTAGAGAAAGATATAGGAGAGGATCTTCAGGGTGTAGGGCTAGGCAATGGGTTCTTAGACCTGACACCAAAAGCAAAATCCATTAAAGAAAAAAAAAAGATTTAATTAGAGCTAATCAAAATTAAGCCCTTTGCTCTGTGAAAAACCCAGGTAGGAGGATTAAAAAAACAAGAAAGGCTCAAAGGAAATCGTTGCAAACCACACAGCCAAGGAAGAATGGGTATCTAAGATATATGAAGCACTTTCAAAACTCAATAGTAAAAAACAAATAATCCAGTTAGAATATAGGTAAAAGATATAAAGAAACATTTCACTGAGAAGATACATACCAAATAAGTGTATGAAAAGATCTTCAATATCATTATTCTTTAAGTGAAATTAAAACCTCAATGAGATATAACTGTATACCTATATTTTTATTTGTAACATATACACTATTAACTCAACATATTAAGAAAAGTGTGTAATATTTATAAACATACAATATGCTATCATATAAAAGACAAGTACATCGGGCATTCTTGGGCCCCCTATTCAGTCAAGACTATCTGCTAGATATTGTATTTGTGTTAACTCATTTTACCCTGACAACCACTTGAGGCAGTAATGTAGAAAACACATAATTGATATTTTCTGGTTAAATGATTAAATGATTACATCATAGAGGAGTTGAATGTGCAGATGGATGGTGGTCAGTTGGTATCAGTAAAGGTTAGGGCAATGTAAAATGTTTTAAGACACAGGACATTTAGAAGCTTATTTTAAGAGAATTATGATCATAATACCAAACTAAAGTCATAGGGCCAGAGAAGAAAAGATGCAGGAAATTCAAAGAAAATCAGAAACATTAGTTATAAATGGTAAGCAAGAGCGCAAGTAGTATGCATCCTTGGGAATAGCACATAAATTTTCAGAATGAGCACAAGATAAAGATGCTTTATTTAGAACTTTTCCTGTTAACTGCTGTGTGATGTGATCATTTGCAGGGCTGTGCATATTTGAACTCTTGGAAATCTGGCCAACCACACCTAGGAAACTGGCTATTCATGTTCAGGATAGCAAGGAATCCACAGTAAACTTCCTGAAAAGGCGGGCCTCTCACAGAGCTGCAGGTCTAACTGGCACAACCATTTGCCTGTTATGACCCTTGGACAAGGATTTGACCTCCAGCTTCTGAGCATTCTATTCCCTAGCTTTGGGCCAGAGGTCACCACACTTGACCTCTGGCCTCAGTGTGATCCCTGACTCCCAACTCCCAACTTGGCTTTGATTGTTCTGCACAATCTGTGGTCTCCAAGGGTTCAGAAAACCTCCTCCAATAGCTCCTACCAGCTGTTGCTGCCTTTGTTCTCGTTCTTCCTTTTCATCTTGACCAATTAAAATCAACACCCCTAACAATGGCAGGGCCCTTCCACCTTGTCCTGTGTGCTGTCTATGATTGATTGCTAATGATTATCATTCTGAGTCCCTGTTTTTCAAAATGTTAACCATGCTGCTACATTCATTATCGCATTTAGCAGTCAAGAATCCCATGGGAAGGATATTTTTATCCCCATTTCTGGAGATTAGTAAACTGAGGCTCGGCAAAATAAAAAGTAACTTGTTCAAGTTTACGCTGCCAGAAAGGGTCAGATTTCTTTCTTTCTCTTTTTTTTTTTTTGAGACAGAACTTCAAGCTGTCACCTTGGGTCGAGTGCTGTGGCATCACATCTTACGGCAACCTCTAACTCGTGGGCTCAAATGATTCTCTTGCCTCCGCCTCCCCAGTAGCTGGGACCACAGGCACCCACCACAACGCCCGGCTATTTTTTGGTTGCAGCTGTCATTGTTGTTTGGTGGGCCTGGGCTGGATTCAAACCCGCCAGCTCAGGTTTATGTGTCTGGTGCCTTAGCTGCTTGAGCCACAGGTGCTGAGCCCAGATTTCCTTTTACTTTAAATCCATTTCTCATGCTTTCTATTTGTTAAAAATTATCCACATGACATCCCAGCGTTAGTTTGGCTACCAAAAGTACTCACTGTGACAAAGCTCTAAAACTGTTAGATTTTTCAATAGTCTAGAAAATTCTTGTGCAACTTTTATATCCTTTTAGTCCTACTTCCTATGTAATCACAGCTGCCCCCGAGTTTATGGAGCTTTGACTAACCAGCTCCAGCACATGCAAGGCAGCAGCATCTCACCTAAATTGACACTCAGCTTTGGAACCCGTGTCACTCACACTTGCACAGTCCAAAAGTATTGGAGATCTGATGCCACTGAGTTCACCTTTGACCAGTGTGGGATGGAAGCCAAGGAACCCCACTTTCCCTCACATGATGCAGTGGACACATCTGCTAAGCCTCCTCAAAAGAGCCTGCAGCTATAAGCAATGGTCAACTGGAGCAGAAGAATTAATAAAATTTATTGAGTTTCTTAACCAGCTGATTTGTCTTCAGTGATTTTCTAACAACATGAGCAGACACCTCTATGAAATGTGTTACCAGAATATTTTTTGTGAAGCTTATTTGTTTTGCAGTCACAAGGGAACTTGAGTTAACCACCGAATTTAAGTGGTTCAAATTAGTTCAGTACTTTCCAGACTGGTTGTTAATGGTTCTTTTTTTTTTTTTTTTTTTTTTTTTTGTAGAGACAGAGTCTCACTTTATCGTCCTGGGTAGAGTGCCGTGGCATCACACAGCTCACAGCAACCTCCAGTTCCTGGGCTTAGGTGATTTTCTTGCCTCAGCCTCCCGAGTAGCTGGGACCACAGGTGCCCAGCTATTTTTTCATTGCAGTTCGCCGGGGCCAGATTTGAACCCGCCACCCTCAGTACCTGGGGCTGGCGCCCTACTCACTGAGCCACAGGTGCTGCCCTTGTTAATGGTTCTTATGTAAATGGTTACTAAAACTTTTGTTTGATGATAAAACACCTATACCAACAAATTCCCAGCTAATCTCTGACATCCCTAAACTTCCTTGCTGCTCCTTATAAACACTATTTTTGGTAAGCTATATAATGTCTACATGAGAATGGTTTAAGCCATTGTCTTATGAACCTGTTGTGCTCTCTTCAGAACATATTCACAGGCTAGTTTAGCTCATTTGACCACTGGTTCTGTGGGGTGGAAGAGACACAGTGACGTACACTTTGGAAAAACCCCCTGGTGCTACTGGTACTTGATCACCCTTTATCTTCATATTCACACTCTGCCCACTCACACCCTGTGGGACAGGGCGAGTGCAGATGTAAACAACACAATGGAACAATCAAGTCATTTCCATG
The DNA here is from genome assembly GCA_963574655.1 of Perodicticus potto. Lineage (NCBI taxonomy): Eukaryota > Metazoa > Chordata > Mammalia > Primates > Lorisidae > Perodicticus > Perodicticus potto. The sequence continues at coordinate 68,015 of CAUYRH010015631.1, read as the reverse complement.
GGGCACTGCCTTTACAAGGTCAATGGACAAAAAAGTAAAACCAGACAAGTGCAGTCGGCGGAGGGAACAAAACCGAAAATCTCTTGCCTTTTTTGCATTTCATAGAATCTTAAGAAGCCTAGAGTTAAATTGCTTTTTGTGAAATAACCTTAGCAAGTAAATTTGTTTAAGACTGGATAAGCTTAGAGATTCTCACATATTCCAGGTGGTTAGGATCTGAGACCCCAGAGAATGATGGTTGCAGTTTATTTTGAATGTCAGACAATAGAAGTATGGAAATACAGACTGTATAGGTTATATACCATGGCTGAGATATTTTTAGTTTTCTTTTACTTTGAAAGACTGTCATCTACACTATATAAATTCAATACGACAGTCATCACAGAGTTGCATTATTTGACCGAACAGCTTCGAGATCAGTTGCATTAAAGTTAGTTCCATCTTTGAAAGATAGGATTCCATTTGCTGCCTGTTGTCCCTTGTTGCTGGTACAAAACTTAGTGTGTTCAAATAGGAGTTAAGTCAGTAAACACCAACCTTCAAGAAAGACTTTCTAAATCATCTAGTGTGAAAAATAAATAGAAAAATACACAAATACATACATACCTACACATATACATACATGCAAGATTGCAAAATGATTCCACGATTGCTGAATACTTGTCCAAAAATCTTTGCCAAAAGCATTTATTAAATATCTGCCTCTATGTGTTACTTTTCTTTCTCCCATACTATACTCCAATCTCTGGTATAGCATTTGTGACATTTTATTATAGTTCTCTGCATATCATCGACCTTTACAAGTATGCCAATCCTAACATGTATGTAGCACATGGTAGGCAACAAATAATGTTATATGGTAGGAATTGGTGAACGGTTAAATTAGACTAGTGGTAGCCAGTCTTTTTTTGTTTTTGTTTTTTTTTCTTTTTTGGTTTAAGGATATACTCTTGGATCATCCCCAGGAAGGATGAAGTTCTGTATATTTCATTGTTCTCCTTATAATGTCATAGATTAAAAAATTAGCTTAATATAGAAACAGATGCATGGAAAATTTGGTAAAATTCTCAGTATAGTATAAAAACAAGTTCATGGGCCATTCCTGGGCCTTATATTATGTGTGTACTATTTTCCAGGTATTTTTACGTGTATTGTCTTATTTTACCCTAACAAACTAGGAATTGCCCCCGTTTCTAAATCAGGAAATGGAGATTCAGAAACCTCATGTAATCTGCCCAGAGAGACAGAGCCAGACACAGGCGTGGGATTTTGGAATCTAAGTCCAAGACTTGTTTTACTCAGCTGCTTTCTTCCTCCAAGAGTATTTGTTCAGACAAATATTCCAAGGGGGAAAATATCCGAACCAATCAGTTGGCATTGCATCAATTCAAGACAAAACAACCTGTTGATGAACAAAATTATTCACTCTTCACTTCATTATTTTGTTAACATGAACACACAGGCGTACTCCGGTTAAAAATGAAAAATGTCTTTCATAAGACAGTTGTTGAGTTCTGCCTCTGGCATGTCCTGTCTGGTACAGTGGTGGTGTTATTTTTCTTTTAAATCTCAAGGCTTCTTGCTCCGTATTCAAAAATGACCCAAGCTTCTTTGTGTTTTCATCCCATAATTTATTCTCAAATTTATTCCTCATCTTTTATTTAAAACTTTAGTTTTTGCTTTTAAAAGGCACTTGTGATACATATATTCGTTCTGGGAATCAATATTTTCTCCTGAAAAACAGGCCTTTAATTTTATAGAAGTCCATAGACTATTATAATTTGCTATGTAAAAGTTCACCTTCCCGGCATTTTTTTTTTTTTTTTTTTTTTTTGCAGTTTTTGGCCAGGGCTGGGTTTGAACCCACCACCTCTGGCATATGGGGCCAGTGCCCTACTCCTCAGAGCCACAGGCGCTGAACATGACCTTTTTTTTTTGCAAATGCCATACCTAATCAGAGAAAAAAAAAGAGCAAAGACAAAAATTCATTTTGTAGTGCTGTGAATTCTCTTGTCTCTTGCCTAATAGCCATTTCCTCTCATCACTACATTTCTAAGACTCCAAATGAGGGATTATAATTCAGGAAGGTGAGGGAATGAGCTGACCTCCACTGATGCTGAGGTAGCCAGTTTACTACCATATTTCAAAGGTGACCATCCCAAGTTGATACCAGTAGAAATTCATTTTCTTGAATAACATAGAACTGTAGATGAATAAAATAATAGTTGTCCAGGTGCTATTGAAAACTGCCATGTAAATAAGTAGTTTACACAGCCAGACATGGGGATAAACAGAAACATGTCAACTGACATTCCGATCTCATTATAGTATTAAAGTAGTCTTCCTGAGAAGAAGGTGACATAATTTCTATAAATGCCTATGGAGGAACAGACAAAGAAATCCCTAAACACAAGTTTTCAAACACAATTTGTCAGTTGACAATGCAATGTTCAACAATAAATGCTGGCAGTGCCTGATTCTTCTTGCAATGTTTCCCCCGATTCCTTTATTTGAGCAACTAGGCAATCTAAAGATCTGCTCATCTCATCAGACTGTGGAGAGACTGATCTCGTTCAGCACAGCCAGTGGTTCATACCTGAATGTTGTGAACTGTGCTCAGCCTTGGGTGCTTTTTCTATTGAGAATGTCTTCTGGAGCCCTTGTAGGTCCTATCCATTTCAGCTTTTCATTACTTCCAGTAAAGTGGTCGTGCTCAGGAGTGTCAGAATGTTTACAATGTGAAAGGGGATGGAGTGGTGTTATTGTCATGTATGAGAATAGGTCTCCTGTCTGCTTTGAGATGCAGAGGCCAAAACAGCTTCCCTGGCTGAGGATTAATGTGAGTGTGTTTCATTTACATCCGAGAGTTCAGGTACTACTTAAAGCAATTGATCTGAAGTGTTGGTCCCTACCCTGATTCCACTCCGTGAGCACATTCTCCCCCCTTTACTGTGGAATAAGAAAGAATAAGATTCACATAGTGAGGTTTTAATAAATCTGAGTCATTTTATTTTAATTCTAAGATTCTCCTTTTTGGAATCATTTGTATGAAATGACAAGGCTAGTACATGGTTTTGTTTTGAAATTGGTTTCAAAGTGTCTACTTGAATAAATTCAGGATTTAACAACTATATGTCACCTCTATAATTGTTTAAACTTTTCTGGTCTACAAGATACAAAGGTCTGAGAATAATTATCAAAGATTGTATTCAAAAATTTCACCTTTACTAAGATGCACCGTAGGTGTGATCCCAAGAGTTTTTACTATGCTAAAGTGTGTTGAGAATTGCCAAGTAAGGGAATCTTGCCTACAGAATTCATTTGACCATAGAAATACTTTTTTTTTTTTAAGAATCTTATAAAACTATTATCCAAGAGATCCACACTGGGAAATATTGCTATAGAAGAAAATGAGTGCATCAAAAACATTGGGGATTTTGTTGAGACAGAGTCTCACTCTGTTGCCCCCAGGAGAATGAGATGGCATCATCATAGATCATAGCAACTTCAAACTCCTAGGCTCAGGCAACCTCCTGTTTTGGCCTCCCATAAAGCTGGACTTTGGACATGCACCACCAGGCCTGGCTAGGCTTTTATTTTTAGTACAGATGAGGTCTTGCTCTAGCTCAGGCTGGTCTGGAACTTCTGAGCTCAAGCAGTCCTCCCATCTCAGTCTCCTAGTGTACTAGGATTACACTAGTGCCTTTTCTATGTTTGAGGCATTGTTGAGGCAATGAGGCATTGTGCCCAGCCCAGACTTTTAAAAAAGTACTAAAAACTTACTTATGAACACAAACTGGTCATTCCAAAAGAGAGGAACCTAGGAGACTTACTCTTGTCAGAAGTAGCACAGCTGAATTCTGGAGCTCAAACATGGTCATGGGATTTCAGTTCCTCTCCAGGTCTCAGAATGTCCACCAGTTGTGAAGTTTTATTCCTGGGCTTCCTAGAGTAGCCTTGGCCACTCCAGGATCATGGGCTTGTAGGGTCAAGCCCATGGAAATGAGTGCCTCTCTCACTCTTCTCATTCGCTCATGCAAAACCCCCAAGATGTCTTTGATTGAACCTAACTGGCTTGGCCTAAGCACGCCCACCCTTGACCTAACCACTATGGCCAAAGGACCAAAATTCTCTGAGTGGCCAGGCCGAGTCTGAGTTCCGCCACTGTAACTCAGGATAGAATTAATACTTCCCAAAGCACAAGGGCTGCTAGTGGAGGATAGGATGAGTCTCCAGGGGAAAACTGGATGCTCTTTAAAAGAAAAGAAAATACCGGGAGAGGAACGGAGAGGGCTTCTCTCTCCCCACTTGAAATCTCTCCCTCTACCAGGAGCTTTGGTGTTTTCTGTATTCTTTTCTGTAAATCAATTCTGTCTTACCACAGAGGGGTGTGGGGGGGGAAATAATGTAATGAAGAATAATAAAATACATATATTTAAGAAAAAAAAAAACAAGTGATATTAAGTCCCATGGAAATTAGTTTACTTATAGCTATATATACATACCTATGTACATATTATGATCACATATGCATGCAAGTATGCATAAAATTAATTTTATTATAGAGAAGAAAAATGTGTATGCTTTAATAATGTAATGCATATGTAGGGTGAGTCACAATTTATAAGGAACTTCTAAGCAAGCACTGATGTAATTTGTATTTATCTCATATTTAAATGTGGATGCCACCTTCAAGTGCCTGGAATCTTGGCATAGCTAACTTTCTTTTTCGTCCCCCAGTGCTTCTACTGAAGGATTATTGAATCGCCAATGCATTTCATGTAATTTTATGAAAGAACAATGTACATATTTTGATGCCAGTTTTAGTCCCATGAATCAACATTTCTTATTAATCTGTGAAGGTAAATTAATATATAATTTACAACTTCTTCTTCTTTTTATATTTTAGAATTTGGATAGACTGCCAGATAATACCTATATGACTTTTAATGGAACCTATTATATTTAGTGTATTTGATCAGTATCTAATTAGTACTATGAGTAATTATTACTCCAGCTATATTATTTGATATTCCTAATTTTATAAATTTTTGTTAAAATGTAGACATTATGGATTTACTAAGATACGAGTTTTATATTGCATTTTGAAATAAAAATGGGTAGTAAGTCAACATGTATACATGATCATTAAGGGTTATTGGAACATAATCATTTCAAGGTGAATAAACATATTTTATTACCTGAGCCATGCCACACACAAAAAAAATTAATTTATATAATCTTTAGGAAAAAGCAGTAGTCTTCTTATTAAAATAATGGCTTGGTTGATAAGAGATTTAGGATCAATGGAAATTGAATTCCCGGCTCCAGCCTTGTTCGTTTCTGAGCAATTGCATTCACCACTATTACTTTTTCTATCTTGTAGCAATATGCTGTAGTCTTACAGGGTTGTACAGTATCTCTGAGATATAGTCACAGAAATTGTTTTCCATTTAATATGATACTGCATTTCCCAGAAATGAAATGGAATTTATGTACCTGGGTATAATGTGATGAATTGAGTGCTACTACATCAGCTGGTACCTTAGCCTGTCCTTTTTTAAGACAAAAGAAGTAATATGGCAACACTCACTTTTTCAATTTACATTTTCTCTTGATATATGAAATGAAGTAATCAATAAAAGAAGTACTAGTTTAATCACCCCAAGAAAAAATATTAGACTTTCAATTGGGTTCCTTAGAGGAGTAAAGTTTCAAGATAACATCTTTTGGCAACAAATTAACTAGTAGATTTTACAAAATTGCACATTTTTGTTAATATATTTTTTAAATTCATAATATAATTAGTCCAAAGTTTTTATTTATTTTGCAGATGAAATATTCCTACTATGCATTCATTTTTCCATTCTTGGCTGAGTGAAATAGAATTTAATCTTAGATCAGTGGATCCGGGTAAAGGGTTCTAAGTCAGCTTTCTGACGATTGCTGACAATCTAATAAAATACTAGAGAGAAATAGTAAAGCTCATAGGACTGGTCATAAACATAGAAATGGAGAAGTACAGGCATTTGTGGGGAGAGGGCATCTTAACATCTCTGCAAATAGTTTCTTTCTTCATAAGTCCTTACTTTGCTTAGTAAAATACTCATAGATGAAAATGAAATCTAGTAATCTGGTTTCTGATTTATGTTTTAACCATATAACATTTCCATTTCAATAAAAAGAACATTACTGTATAACCTTTCTAATAATTGTTACTTAGGTATATTTTAAAATGTTTATACATATGTGTGTGTGTGTGTATATATATATACACACACACCTTTTTCAATCTCCAGGTCCCAGAGTCCCAGTGGTCACCCTACACAGCACAGACAACCCAACAAGTGAGTATACAAGGAGACAATTCAGAACATGTGTGGCTGGGATTGATCTTAGGCACTACAATATTTATTCTGAGCATCATACTTTAGAGAACCTTCAGAGGAGTTCCCAACAAGGGGAAAGCTATGCAGACAATACCAACTTGATCTTCTATATGTGAGAGAAAAAAATAAAGCACTTGGTATGAGCCATGTTACAACTGGGGTCAAATCTCACACCTCTGAGAATGGGTTTCTGTTGTACCTAAACCAAATGAGGAGTGATGGATAAGCAGATACATTTCAGTCTACTGGCTGAATGAACGTGTTCTAATTCAATCTTCTCTGGGCCTTGTATAATTTATTCCTCTAGAATAATGCATTTTGTGTTCATTTGGGAAAATTATGAAAAATACTTTATACTGTTTATTCCAAATATCCAGGATCTTCTAGTTTTGTATATTTATCTTTTATTTATATATTCAACTATTTATGTATTCTGTCAGCTTTCCTTTGCTCATTGAGCACTTATTTTTACAGGCAGTGTGACAGAGGCTAAGGCTGCATTGTAAAGATAATTAAGTATTTAAGTACTTACAGTACAGTGGATAAGTAAATATATTGTTGAGCTATTCTTAAAAAGGAATAATCAGATTGCTTTCTGCCTTCCTTTGTCTTTTCTTTCTTCCATGTTTGCCTCCTTCTTTCATTATTTTAGATTTGCTTAATCAATGATCTTATACTTAAAATGGTTTAACATACCTGCTATAATAATGAGAATCATATTTATAGACTCATTTAATTAATGTAAATGATACTCTCTTACAATGAGAAAATTGGGGCACAGAGAGGTTAAATAACTTGGCAGAATCATAATAATAAATAGTAAATCCAGAAATAAAAAGAGGCAGGCTGACTCCAGAAGAGAGTTTCTAATTAACCAAATATGATGGCAACATTTTTATTATGTTTTTGTCTCTTGCATCATATATTTATGTTTAAGTTGGAGTCTTAGATATATGTCTTGATTTAGAAGAGATGTAGTTTAAAAAGTTAATATTGTCAGTTAGCAGGGAGCCAGCCACCCACACCAAAGCTGGTGGGTTCGAATCCGGCCTGGGCCTGCTAAACAACAATGACAACTGCAACAAAAAAATAGCTGGGCATTGTGGTGAGTGCCTGTAGTCCCGGCTACTTGGGAGGCAAGAGAATCGCTTAAGTCCAAGAGTTTGAGGTTGCTGTGAGCTGTGACACCACGGCACTCTACCCAGGGGAACAGCTTGAGACTCTGTCTCAAAAAAAAAAAGAAAGAAAAGGAAAGAAAAAAGGTAATATTAAATAGCATATATCATTTTGACAAAACAAAGAACATTTATACCCTCAATGCTGCCATGTGGAAACTTAGTGCCTTCCCTAAACAAAGACAAATTTATAAATTTGTATTGGATATTTGTGTGGCTGGAAGATAGTGTAGCACATATTTTAGTGTCTTTTTGTTTTTAATCCTGTTTTCGGTATAAATCTTTTTCCTCGTAGGAGTGGTATTTTGTTTTGTTTTGTTTTGTTAGTTCAAAATATTTAGGGGGTGTAAATGTTTTGGGTACATGGATAAAGGACATTAAATCTATTCAATATTAATCCTAACAGCAAAATAATGATAATAGACACTATGGCTGATGAAATATAAAGAAAATTGAATGTCACAGAAAAATCTCTATAAAATGCATTCATCACATACTTTTGTGAGATTTAAGACAAGTTAGTTAATCTCTCATAGGATTTTTAGTGAGGATAAATGAATCCATGACGTATAAAACATATAAGATGTAACTACGTGTGTTACATTGCAAATTTTATCATCAACAAAGGGTTTAAATTTTATCATTTTAAATCTAATGTTAATTTAATTTCATGCAACTGCTACAGCACATTTTTTTCTAGTAACTTCTGCTGCAATTTATAAATATTTGCATTTATGGGAAATCTTCCTGATTTTCCCATTCAAAAGCCAATTTTTCAAAGCCTCAGGATCAAGAAAAACAAATAAGGTCCGTTAACCCCACTGATGTGCTTAGTTTTCTTTTCAAATGACAATTACTTAGGGTGATAAAATTTGTATCTAGTGGCAAGTAAACCTTTGAGTTAATAAAAGCAAGTACACAATCATAATTTATTTTAGGGCCATATGAATTAGAATGGGCCTTAAGGAGAAAATGAAAAACAGGAAAATGAAAATAATTTAACAAATGTAGAAAAAGTTTAGACCTACTACTTTTCAAAGAAAGGTAGAGTAGAATAAAGTCATGTAATTTGTCCTAACAAATTAATGACAGAAAATTTTACATTACTAGTGAGGATATAATGAGGCTTTTCTACCATGCTGGTAGAATTTAAATTGTAGCTAGTATTTTGAAAAAAATAACTTTTCAAGTTATAGGACAAATCTTTTGTATTTGTTTTTCTTTTCTTAGTTTATGAGTACCAAGGAAATAATTCTAAGTAAAGACTATAATGTCAAAGCTGTTTCTAATAGTAAAGCACATTATAAATAACAAATATATAAACTCGTTGATTTGTAAATAAATTTCAATGGGATATTACTCAGTACCCTGGATATCCTGTATTTGTTGTCCTAGAACCATCTTGAACTCTCAGTTGACTTAGGCCACACTCCTCTGTGGCTGATGATCGGATTCAACCAAAGAGAATTCTGTAGGCAACTGGATTGAAGGAGGAAAGTAATTTGGGTTACCTATTCCACCCTGTCCCTGTGGAACCACCACAGCTTGGCTGTGACCCTCGACTGAAAGGAGGTCTCTTCTCCTAAGGGACTGTACTATCCCTTAGGATTCTCTTCTACCCACTGTCCACATCTTTAATTCTCTTCAATAAAATATCATCAAATTATTCTCACTGAGGAGTGCTGTCAGTTTCCAACTAGGAGTGAAATAAAAACTATCATTACAAAGGTCAATTAAAAATATTTAAACTATATTTCAAAGTGATTAAGAAGGCCAAAAGTTGATGCCATTTGAACAAAACTATTTGAAAGTGCATATAGGCTTGGCGCCTGTATCACAGTGGTCACCGTGCCAGCCACATACACCCAGGCTGGTGGGTTCAAACCCTGCCCAGGACAGCTAAAACAATAATGACAACTGCAACAACAACAAAATGGAATACCCAGGCCTTGTGGGGAGCATCTATATTTGCAGCTACTTGGGAGGCGAGGCAAGAGAATCACTTGAGCCCGAGTTGGAGTTTGCTGTGAGCTGTGATGTCACAGCACTCTACCAAGGGCAGCATAGTAAGACTCTTTCTCAAAAAAAAGGAAGTGCATACAAAAATGCAAAGACAGACTATGTACAGGGGCTCAAAAATGTAATCTTATTACTTTAGAGGATGAGGTGGGAGAATCGCTTGAGGTTAGGAGCTGAGATGTGCCTGAGCAAAGGGAAGGACCCCTGTCTACTGAAATGGAAAACTCAGCTGAACTTGGTGGTTGGAGCCTGTAGTCTAAGCCACTTGTGACACCAAGGCAGAAAGGCTGCTTGAGTCCAGGAGTTGGAAGTTGCTATAAGCTGTGATGATTCATTCCCCACCTCAACTTGGAGAAACAGACAGAGGGAAACCTTGTGGAAAAAGTAAATTAATAAATAAAAAAAAAAAAGGAAAGAAAAGCAAGAAGGCAAAAATTGCAAATGTTAAAATGTCTTAATTTTCCTAATAGTCTTTCAGGTGATTTCTACTTTAGTATCTTCATAATCCTTTATAATTAACATATATTATTATGATGATGAAAAAGCCACCCTCCTATAAATTCTCAATGACATGGTAAAAATATGTAAAATTTTGCCTAGTTAATATTTAAAAAGTCCTTTGTCTATTTCGAATACTATTTCCTTTTCACTTTTAGATTTTCATTGTCTCTCTCCTTAATTTTACCTGCGTGTTTGTGTCCTGTCTTTAACTTTTTCTTGCAGACTCCTGTTGCTTCTTTTCTTTTCTCTCTTTTCCATTTCTTTATCCAAATCTCTCTTTATATAATTCTCTCTTTCTTATCTTTCTCATTCTTCTTCTTCTCTTCAATTTTCTGTCTCATGTTATTCCCTTTTCTTCCTCAACTCCACACTTAATATCATGTCTTAAACTGCCTCTTCTGTACACTGACAAAAACATTGTGTGAATTTTCTGAATTTATTAAGAAAAAAACTGCTGTTTGCCCTTAATATCTGGAAAATGGTTTTAGCATTCATCATATTTGTTTGTGTTAACTAGGATTTATTTCTCTGTGGCTATGAGTTGACATTTATCCCACGAGTTAATAATGGCCTTTAATTTAAAAGTTAAGAGTTAATAAATTAATTAGTTAAAATCAAGATTTAAAATTAACTTCCCCTATGATAGTATACATGTAATTATCATTTTTTGCTTCATTGGTATTTGATAATAAAAAGAAGAAAAGGAGAAATCACTAGAATATTACACTCACATTGCTGTCTCTAGCTTTATTTCTGCTGTCTTCATTCATTTAGTTTATTATTTGTTTTAATATAATAAAGCATTGATCTTTCACAAAAGCCTTCATCTAATAGGATAACCTGTAAATAGAAGGTAAAATATGAAGAGACTTTATTGCCCACTTTGTAGTTATCAAATATCAAATAACATCAGCTTCTTCTAAATGTAAAAAATAATTTTTTTATCTACAAGGATTAAGCACCTTTTTATGACAGCTTAAAGTATAAATCTAAGATAAATCCTTAACAAAAGATAGAGAGTGTAAGTATTCACCTTTTTAAACATTTGTAACCAAATGTTTAAGATAGCCTCTGAAAATATACTAATGTTTATATAATCTGAAGTTCTTATAATTTTAGTGATGTAAGGAACCACTAAGAATATCTAGTCTCCATTATTTATACTATAGAAGAAGATATTTACTGACAGAAGATGTAGATGTGCCTGTGATCACACATAGAATTCTTAATCCAATGTGAGAAATACAAAGTTAAATAGTTATAACAAACCATGATATTTCATTAGTAGAAATGAACACAGTTCAGGAAAGGAGGAGTCAGTGGAAGGATGTTTCTTTGAAAAAATGTATGTGAAAATAAATGTATGAAGGCACAAAAATGTTCACATTTGAAAGATAAAATTTATTCATCATGGCTGAAACAAAACATTTGATAAAAAAGCAACAATGTATGAAGTTAAAGAGGTAGACCAGAGCCAGGTCACAAAAGTCTTATTTTATTCTAAATAGTTTGTATTTAACCCTGAAAGTTCAATGATAAACCATTGAAATTTTAAAAAAAATTTTTTTCATTCTGGCCACGGAATAACTGGAATTAAACACAATTCCCTGCCCTACCCCCCCCCCCCCAACACACACACATTGATAAGTAACCCATAGATCAAAGAAAAAACAAAACTGGATAAAATATATGAAACAACTATTTTCAGACATTTCACAATACTCAGCATAGGTCCTAATCCCTGAAAGAAGGAAATAAAAATTATTGCCCCAGCTTTCTTTTTATCAGAATTTCCTGACCTCCAGTGCAATAAGGAATAATCTAAAAACACGACAATGGCATCCCTGAGTTGCAGAGACAGAAGTGGGTCTTCAGAAGGGTTGAGGTTTATTGAATGTAGAAAGGTGGAGCACTGGAGGGTATCATGCCACAAAGAGGGAGACCTGTGTAGGGCTGGAGAGAGGTCACCTTGAGCCTGTTGCTAAAACATCCAGCTGATTATGGATAAGAAGACACTCGATGTGCTCCGAAGAGTCTTATTAGTACTCAACTAGCCACAGAGCCAGCAAAGGACACTCAAACCCAAACTAAAAAAAGGGATCTTCAAAGGTGTTGATAGGATCAATCTGATCAACAAGTCTCTTAAACATCTGCCAGAATAAAGTCCAGCAATTTTTAAAAGAACACAATGAGATATAGCATTTTAAAATGTAAACATCACAACGGTCCATATCTCATAAAAATTACTGACATCATAAAAAAGCAGAGAACATAACTGGAATAGAGGTCAGTGAATAGAAACAGACCCAGAAATGACACAGGTGATGGAAGTCCTTGACAAATACAGTAAATCAGCTGTTACAAATATTTAAAATTAAGAAAAAATGAATATAGTGAGAAAATAAAGATATTGTTTTCATAACATAACATTGTAAACTTTAAATACAAAATCTGAGCTAGAGCGGTGCACGTGGCTCAAAGGAGTAGGACGCCGGCCCCATATGCCGGAGGTGGTGGGTTCAAACCCAGCCCCAGACAAAAACTGCAAAAAAAAAAAAAAAAAAAAAAAAAAAACTGAGATAGAGCCTTCACTGAAAAATACTAAAGACAGATTAGAAACTGCAGAAGAAAAGATCAGTATCTTGAAACAGTATCAGTAGAAACCTTCCAGATACACAGATGAAAAGAATGAAAGAAACAGAACCAAAGGCAACTGTGGCTAATATTTGCATCTATCGTATTTGTAATTATAATCAGAAAGGGGGGACTTGGAAAAAATATTTGCTGCAATAATAAAAAGTAATTTTCAAAAACTGATGAAAAATAAAAAAAAAACTTCTCCACCAATCCAACACAAGGTAAATCCCAGTATAACGATACTACTCTACCTCACATGCAAACTGTAGAAAACCAGTGAAAAAGGAGAAAAGTAATCTTGAACCATCAAAAATAAAAAGACATATGACATTCATACATTATATACATGGTATTTATTAACAAAGAATAATAGCAGATATCAGAAAAAAGCAAGCTAAAATAGAACAAATTATTTTAAATGCTCGTGGAAAATCAAACTGATCTGCAAAAAAAAAATTTCTGAATTTAGAATAACAAATCTATGAAATATTCTTTAAAACTGAAGGCAAAATAAAGTTTCGAGAGGAAAAGAAGTTGAGAATGTTTTGCCACTAGACTTAGACTTCTAAATAACACATAGATGAAAAAAATATATGACAAATACTTAGAAAAATTTTAGCCAAAACACAACAGATCAAAATTCAAAGATATCTACACTTCTGATTGGAAAAAAAAATTGATGGTTTTAAATGATTACTTTTTATAGAAAGTAAAGGTTTAGTATCAGTGATCTCAGCTTTCACTTTAAGAAACAAGAAAAAGAAGAACGAATTAAAACAAAGTTGAAGAAAGGAAATAATAAAAATTAGGGTGGAAATAGATAAAATGGAAAATGAACTAGTAGTAGAGAAAATGTATAAAACTGAGCAATACTTCCTTTATGAAATTCATAAAATTGGTAGGATTTTAGAAAGTAACATGAAGAAAAGGAACAAAATAGAATATTAATATCATTTTCATTAATAAAATAGATGATGTTAATACAGATCCTGACAAAAATGGAATATTATAAGTAATTGTATGCTAATAAATTTGACAGCTTAGATCAGTGGTTCTCAACCTTCCTAATGCCGTGACCCTTTAATACAGTTCCTCATGTTGTGGTGACCCCCAACCATAAAGTTATTTTCGTTGCTACTTCATAACTGTACTTTTTGCTACTGTTATGAATCTTAATGTAAATATCAGAAATTAGGTGACCCCTGTGAAAGGGTTGTTCTACCCCCAAAGGGGTCACGACCCACAGGTTGAGAACCTCTGGCTTAGATGAAACAAGCAAATTCCTAAGAAAACATATATTGCTAAACATTCACGGAAAGAAATACAATATATAAATGCTTTGTTAACTACTATAATTTTTAATTCACAATTAACCTTCTTCTCACAAAGAAAATTCCCTTTCCGCTTAGCTTCTCTAGTTCATTCCAGACGACATTGAATGCATTATTAGCAAGTGTATACACTCTTTTAGAAAAGATAAGGCCAGCATTCATCAGATTCCAAATCCAGACATAAACACGACAAGGATGAAATGACCCAATTTTCTCATGAATTTAGATGCAGAATTTCTTAATTAAATGCTAGCACGTCAAACCTAGTAATTTATAAAGAGGATAACGTATTGCGACCATATGGGGTTTACTCGGGGAATTCATGACTGTTGCAACCTTCAACAATCTATCATTGTAATTCCCCATGTTACACTGACATCTGAAATGATTTAGCAAAACACATTTGATAAATTGGACAAATCGTATTAATAAATTAATAGTAATTACTCAACAGGATAAAAATGGAAAGGAATTTCCTTAACTTGATGAATGGTATCTACAAAAATACTATAGCTGACTTTATGGTGAAAGACTGAGTTGTTTTCCAGGGCTGGGAAAGTCGAGAATGTCTGCTCTCAGCCTTCTCAGCTTTTCTGTGCCACATTGTCACAGAGTACTGAACAGTAAAATTGGAGAGAAAAAGAAATATAAGTAGTAGAGCTGTCTTTATTTGCAGAAGACATACTTGTGTGCAAAAAAAAAAAAGGAAACAAAAAATTGTAGAATACATACACGCCAAATGAACTGTGGTAAATACATTAATTTATTATGATTAAAGGTATACAATATACAAAAGGTATACAATATACAAAATTCAACTATTTGATGAACTACAGTGTAAATTTTAAAAGTAGTTTAAAATAACGCTTAAAAATTATCTGGCCAGGTGACGTGTTTCACACCTCTATTCTTAGCCTTTTGGGAGGCTGAAACAAGAGGATCAGTTGAGCCCAGGACTTTGAGACCAGCCTGGGTAACATAGCAAGATGCCATCTCTACAAAGTTATAAAAAAGTTTACTGAGTATGGTAACATGCCGGTAGTCTCAGCTACTTACTATGCTTAGAGTGGAGGATTGTTGGAGGCTAGGGGTCTGAGGTTGCAGTGAGCTATGATTGCACCATTGCATTCCAACTTGAGCAAAGGGTGGAAAAAAGAAAGTGATCAAGTATTATAGATTATCTATGAATGAATCTAATAAATTATATATATGAATATATATCTTGCATTATATATTCTATGTAAAGCTTTTGGGAGGAATTAAAGACTCAAATGGATATAGATACACATGTGTAACTTATGGATTAGAATGCTCACCATTCTATGTATAAATTTTTTGATGTGCTCGTCATGTTTCTTCAGTCTCTTGTTGTTTTAATTTTTATGTTTTCTATAATTATATTTTAAAATTCATTGCTCTTTTTTACTGCAGTACCTAATATTCTGTTAATCTCATCTAGTATATTTTTCATTTAAGGTCATGTATTTCAGATTCTGCAGTTTTATTTTTAGAAATATACAACACTATGCTTTATCTACCATTTTGGACACTCCAACTATAGTTGCAGACTCAGTTTTAATGTCCTTATCTGTGTCATTTCTGGGTTGTGTCTATTGAGTAAATTTTACCCTCTTCTAAAATTTTGTATGCATATTAATTTTGTATTGGTATCTAGACATTGTGAATTTTTTTCTCATTTGGTGTTAGATAATTTCCTATTTATTTAAATAATTTTAAGCAGGGCAGCAACATGATCAGATTAGCATTTTGAAAATGTGAATGCTAACTGCAATATATAGAAGCAAACAGAAAATTTCACTGGAAGTAAGGAAGGTCAGTTAGAAAAATCCTGTAGTAATTCAGGAGAAAAAGGAGAAAGTTTATTGAGTACCTAGCACAGTGCCTAGCAAGAGGTAACAACTGGATAATTTTTTGTTGTATTGTACCGATCCTTGATTCAGGCACAGGATTTCTGTATTTACACTATTATTTTTGGTTTACAGAATATTTTATATTGGAAAACAATTCTATGCTGAAGGAAGCTATCTTGAAGAAGAAGCTAGCCAAGTCAGAAATCAAAATCCTTCATATTGACGACTATGGTAAAGTTTTGTGCATGCTGTTATTCGAGAACAACTTTCTCTGCTTCTTAGTTTTACATATAAATGACTCCCCATCTTTAATATTTTGCTCTTTCTTTAAAAGAACTTCCTTTACAGTTGTCCTTTCCCAAAGATTTTATGGACCGAAACCAGTATGCTCTTCTGTTAATAATGTAAGTACTTTATTTGTTTTTGAAATAAAGGAATCTAAAGATTTTATAATTTTTCTCATGCCTCTCATCACAGCATTCTGATTAAATAAGCAAAGAGTCTTACGTGTGTAGTTAACCAGGGCAGCTGCAGTTATGTGAGTTTCTCAAGGAGCCCCTCTCTAATTATATGGACAGATACATAATTTTGTGTACTTTTTTTATCCCAAATGTTATAGGATTTGATGTTACTGCAGGATAGTGACATCAGAGAGTGTAGTTTTTGCATGTTTGCTTAGCAATTACTCAAGCCCTATGCTCTTTATGAAACATTAAGAAAACATATTTTTCAATTGCCGAAGCAATTGGTATATTTGTATCATTCCTAACAGTTTTCCCTGCTGGGTTCATGGCCAGTAGGAAGTAGCTCCCATCCTCAGAAAACCTGACTCTTGAGATTTTCAGCCTTGAAATTGACTTTAAAATTGCATCCATTCATACTTTTTGTGAGACTATATTGTGGCCGTGTAGTATTAGGCACAGAGCCTCTAATATCTACTGGGTAACTACCTTGAATATTGATTTATCATTGTATTACCCAGGTAGCATATTGAAATGACAGTGCTTAAAATTATCTAGAATTATTTCTAGAGTCTTTGTAGGAAAAGTAAATATGAAAATGATGCTATTTATTGTGATTACTGAAAGTAAAGTCTGAGTATTCAGTCTATTCAAAGAAATTTTCTGAGCTCAAATTTTAGTTTTGCCATTTATTACCTGCATGTCCTTGGACAAGTTACTTAACCTCTTGCAAAGCTCAGTTTCACTAAATATAAAATGAACATTAGAGTATAACCTGTGTTTGAAGACTGCTTTGAAAATTAAATGAAAAACAGCATATAAAGCCTCTTGTCAAATGCTCAGACATATGATTCTTTTTTATGGATTGCATTGATTTTATTTAAATTTTATTTAGACATCATAATTAGAGAATCAATTTTCTGCCTTTGTTTTAACAAGCCAATTACTACCAAAGTAATGCAATACTTAATATTCTCTCCCACTCCAGTGTTCATTCCTAATTCTCATGACTCGACCTCACATAGTTACGTTTCTTATTTCCAGACCTTCTTCCTTTGTTCATAATAATCAAAAGGTTCTGAATGTTCTTGGTGACTTTGGGAGGAAGTTCTTATTTGGTCTCTTTTAACTTCTTCGTTTGTCTCTTCACCTTACCTAGGTTTCTTACTCTCCCATTTGAACTATAGGTGTGATTTATTGAAGAAAACATTCAAAGCACTAAAATTAAGGGAAAAGAAAAAAAATCAACGTCAACGTCTTCCTCAGTCATGCCTCCCTTTTGGGAAAAGAGATCGTACTTTTAAGGGAATGTAAAATGTAGTTTCTCAGAAAAAGGGACCCTAGTAGGCTCTCTTCGTGTGTACTGAACTTAAAATGAAAGATGAAAGCACTGGCTGTGCTTAATGCATAGCTCATCTATGCAGGCGGATGTGATTTTTCTTTGCCTATCAGCCGGCTTTAGCTCAGTGTTACACATTGGGGCAACACAAACAGAAGTCTATTTTCTTAGTCCGAGAAGCTGCTGCCTCATCTTCTCATCAGACTTGTGCTTTGGTTTGGTTGATGTTTAGTTCATTGGAGAAATGTAAGGACTTGAGCAAGAAGCTAATTTAAAGTGTTCTCTTATGGGTCTTTCTGAGAAGCAGGATAGTAAAAATGCTGGGTTTGGAGTCAGGTAGGACGGGGTTCAGGTTGCAACTACAAGATTTACCAGGGGCAGCGCCTGTTGCTCAAAGGAGTAGGCTGCTGTCCCCATATGCTGGAGGTAGGGGGTTCAAACCCAGCCCCAGCCAAAAAAACTACAAAAAAAAAAAAAGAAAAATAAGACAAAATAAAGAAAGAAATAAGGATTTACCAGTATACTGTTCAATTTTTCTTAGTTTTCCTTACTTTATAAAGTGAAGAAAATAACATGATTTAATATTATATAAAAAATACATGGCTGTGGCCCTAACCTGCCATTCTGTTCTCTAGCTACTCTTCTTTTTAATTTAGTTCGTTGCTCTATCCTTTGTCTCAGTTGCCTTTCCACTCTGCTCTTAGAGTGGAACTGAATGAACTTGATGAAATCCCTATCTGAAAATGTTGGTCTCATACCCAAAACCATCTCATCTCATGGTTTTTATTATTCAATTGATTAAAAATTCATATTCTCCCTCATAACATATGTTTTCTACTTATCTCTCTGTCTTCATCTCATGCCAGCCAGCCCCTGCAGGTAAACTCCATGCAGAGGAAAGGCAACGACCTTGTTCTGGGCAATGTCACCTCCACAATCATCCCTCTGTGTGTTTTTACACAGCACACCAGTTACTTTGGTTTCCTTGCCCAATCGGAAAATTTCTATTACTACTTCCTGACATATGTCTAGATAAGCACATCTCTATTATAAGCATGTAACTGCACTGGAGATAAATATATGTGTGTGTCTACGTATATTCCCTGCTGCCTCTCTTATCAAACTGCCAGCTCCTGTTTGGTAAAAACTGCTTTTGGACTGTTTAGCCTTAACACAAAAACTGGAGCATGATTTGATAGAATTAATGAATATCTGAATACGTGAATGATCATCATAATAATCAATTAGCCTGGAGTTTGTCATTAGGAATGAGTTAAGAAAAAGTGGAGAAAGCAGAAGAAATAAATGATTTGACAGTTTGTAACATGTATAAATGTAGCCTTCAGAGTGAGTTTCTTTGCAGTTTGGTTTCCTATCAACAGAATGAGATGTGGATTTCTGATTTCTTGTACTCACCTGGATACTGTTGAATATTGATTGATTTCCATGGCATCTCTTCATTGTTACTTTTTATAATTTGACTATTGAGCTTATTTTCCTAAGATGATAAGAATTGATATTATCTAAAATTGATTGTTTATTGTATAAGGATCATCATGCTAAGAATTTATTGATATGATCCTTAATCTTTATAGAAACAATGCAAGATAAATATATTTGTCCTCATTTTAACACAAGAAAACTATGACTAAAATGTGTCATGTTTATTTTACCCAAGATCCTGAGCAGGGAAAACCTGGAGTTTGCACCCCAGTTTTACATATTTCATATATAATGTAATATGTAATACACATATGTACATATGTGTAATTTTTACATATGTACATATATATACATACACACTTACATATATATATATATTAAATAAAATATCTCTGCCATTTTACCCATTACTACCCGCTTACGTAGTCTATTATATTTTAATAATTACTGTTATATTATCAAAGAACAGTAACCTGAATCAGAAGAGGCTTCTTTATGGCCAAAACCTTAGGACCTTTAGTTCTTCCCACTTAATGGTTTAAAATGGCCTCTGAAATGTAGCATATTCCATGTGTTTGGGCTAATGCTATATTGTAAAATATAAACTACAGAAATCATGGCTGAGTTCATGAATATCCTATATGAGCAACCCAATTCTCAACCCAGATTATTCCACAAAATTCTGAATTCTAATCAAAATGTCTCCTTAATGGGAAGTCTTTATGCTTTATTTATATCGTAGATTCCTAAACTTTTGAGCAGATCAGATTGTCAGAGCTGAGTTCGTTTCACCTTCCAAGGGTAAAGACAAGTATTCCCCAAGCCACTAACATATTTTGAACCTCTGCTTGTTCGTTCCAAATACACATCCACTTTACCTTCTGTTTCCTGGAAAAGTGATGTGAATAGTGTCAGATGTAGATGAGAATGATAAGTCATCCATTTCACTGTCTCAAAGTATTTTTCTCAAAGAGTGATTATTATTGTTTTGTCATGTAATAAGTTTCAAAGCTTAAATATTAAGTTTTTCATTTTTTAAAATCTTTCTCATGTAAATGGATGGAAATTGTACCCACACTGTAATACACATAAAATGATTACAAGGAGAAAAAGCAGTGCCATTTAATCTAGGTAATGGAAGGGGAGAAGGTGATCATTTCTTTTCCTGTTTTTATTGAACATATTTAACCTTGTTCTTTCACAATCTGTAGGTAATACATCTGAAATGTCACTATTAATTTCTTAAATTAATTTAAGAGAGTTCAACAAACTCAAAGTTGATTTACTAAGAAAGTGCCATAGGAAAAAAGTTCAAATTTCAATAAATGTGTATTTAATGCCTAAATTACAATATTCTCCTGGGTGATTCTTTTAAATCTTTTTTTCTCATATTCATGGAAAATGAGACCTGTGTTAACTGAATCCAAATGAATTTTATGAAGGCGTGATATGGTTTCACATGGATAGTATAGGTTCATTAAGTTTTTTTTTAATAAAACTTGAAATATAACATATACTTAAAGATATACTACAAAGTGCATTTTTCTTTTTATATCCGGTATAATGTACTTCTTAAACCACCTAGGTTTTAGGTTCAGATATATTGAGTCATAATTATAAGAGTGATTTCTATGGAATCAGGCTTTTATCCTATTTTAATGAGTTGTCTCCCCCAAAAAAGCCTATGAGAAAGAATATTAACTATTTTATTGATTAAGCATAAAAACTTAAACTAAAAATATTAAGATACAAAGTTTTCTCTCCTGGATTACATATCCATACAGCTTTACATTTGAAGGGTACATCTATGACATTATATTATTTCAGGGTTCTTTTATAAACTTATCTCTTTTGCCTTATATATGAAAATATGATATTATGATTCACATAAGGCTATGTATCATGTAGGCAAACTGATAGGAGGGAAAGGCTGCCGATGACGATGGGAGGCCCCAGCGGCAGGCATGGCTCCTGGAACCCCACACATACATTCTGAGCAACAGGTAGCTTGCAAAACCACTCAGAATTACAGGGCTGCCAGCAGAAATGAGACTGAGGAGGAAACACAACGTCATTCTACTTTCAAAACAAAAGCACAACCAAAGCAATACAATTCTGACGAACACGCTAGTAAAGCTGTAACATTTTTATCTGGAATCAGTCAGTTTTTTTGAACCTTGAACTTAGCCATTTGTGCTTCCTCTTCAAAGGCGCTGTCATCTAGCTTTTTCTTGTTTTCATTTTTATCTTGCCATTTTTATGACAGTTATAACCTGATCTAGGTGTAGCCTTCTTCATTAGTCCACTGTTTGAGTCTGTCTTTGCAGTGTCTGTGATCAGAGCTCCAGAATGTCACCAAAGAGCCTAGCAGGGAAGGTAATGATTGGGAGCTGCCAGGTCAGGCAAAATTCACCCTAAAGAAAAGTACTTCTGTTAGGTGTTTTGCTTTTTTTTTAAAGGTACTAATATATTGCTAAGACGTTTTGCCTTTACTTGTGAGAAAATGTGTTCCTGATTACCTCCAAATATTAAGCTCTTGGAAAAACTGAGCGTGTACCGCAGTGACACCTACACACACTGACACCATCCTCCTCTTTTTTGTCACAAGGAAATAAGCCGCACTAAAGAAACACATGTTGCAAAAATCATACTGCCTCTTTGGGAATAAAAGTGTTAAAAGTGATATATATACACACACATTTTTAATTTTTAAATATCTACATATCTTAATGTATATGGATTCTGAATATTTTAATTTTAAATATATGCATATATCTTAATTTGCATGGATTCTTTTTTTTTTTAATTTTAATTTGGCTTTAATGGAAGAAAATGAACCCCCCAATTTTTTCTGCTGATCTTCAAATGTTCCTTCACCATAAAATTCACCCTCTGACTCTACAGTTAAGGTGATAAATTGTGTAAAACATAAGGAGTTTAGATTTTTTTAAACTTATGTGTTGCCACTGTCAATGCTATCAGTGACTCCCCACTGTTAAAGAGAACATCAGCTGCCTTTCTTCCACTGACCACTTGATTTTGCTGATACATTATTTGTTTCACATTCCCAAGGTTTATAATATTCATATTCTACACCTACAAGTCACACAGCTGGTTCATTTTTTATTGGAATCAGTATTCACTAACGTTCTTCAGTTCTTTTCAGGGGGAATCTCTTAACTGTCTAGATTTTGTTGTCAAACTAGCTTTTTTCAAATGCTCATCATGGCTACTGTGTTCTCTGATTTCTTTCATGGTATGGGAACAGTTGCCTCTTGTTCTTGTGCCTGCGTGAAAACCACATTACACAGTTTATTCCAAAGTCCACCTGTGGAAAAGTGTAGAAGGGTCTCCACTGTGTAACAGTGTTAAATGGTGCCATGGCCACATCCTGAGGCTAGCCTGGTTTCTCCCCTTTGCAAGTGATTTCAGTTTGTTTGTTTGTTTGTTTGTTTGTTTGTTTGTTTGTTTCAGTCTCAATGCCTGAAGAATATGTCTCTGTCTTTCATTTCTACTAGCTTCTCTATGATTGCTTCAATTTTTCAGCTTTTTAAGAATTTGTGTATCCTCTCTAATTATCCCAAGCCCTTTCTCTATGTTGGTATTCGGTTTTCAGTAGTTTTGTTACTCTTCTTTTCTAAGTTGTATTTATTAATTCATTGCATCAAGTTATGGTTTTGTTCTTCAGGTCGTAATCACTGGTCCCATTTCTATCAGTTGCTTTTTCATCTCATCTTTGTGCTCTTGTTTAATTATAGCCTGCCTGCCTGCCTGCCTTCCTTCCTTCCTTCCTTCCTTCCTTCCTCAAAGTCTCACTCTGTTGCCCTGGGCAGAGTACTGTGGCGTCAGAGCTCACAGCAACCTCAAATTCCTGGGCTTAAGCAGTCCTCCTGCCTCAGCCTTTCAAGTAGCTGGGACAACAGGTGTTTTCCACACACCCAGCTACCTTTTTTTCTTCTAGTAAAGACAGGGTCTCACTATTGCTCAGGCCTGAACTCCTGAGCTCACTCTGCCCCCCAGAGTGCTAGATTTATAGGCATGAACCACCACGCCAACCTATAGTTGTTTCATTCCTAAGAGGCTTGAAGTCACTGTAGGCAGCAGGGACAGCAGTGAGAGGAAAAGCTGAGGCACAGAGGGGAGGACAACGAGGACAAGCTGGCCTTGCCTCTGTCTGCCAATACCACCATCCTCAGTGACACAGGAGGATGGCGTAGGTTACCAGCAGAAGAGTCTGGGAATTCTACATGTGTGTTTGTCCCGAGACACGGAAGAGCTGAAGGAGGCCTAGGAAGAGTACTTTGAAGATGACCATAGTCATATTCAGCAATGAGGTGTGTAGCACTTTTTATAGGATGAGTTCTCAAACTTAATTGACCAAGGTGTTGGACAGCACACTTTGACCTTGTTTCTCCTCACTACAGCTGGGGGGGGAGAGGAGCTGCTACCACTGTCTCCATTTTACAGGCCAGGATACTGAGGCTCTGAGGGAGTCTATAATTCACCCAAGGACACATGGCTAGGAAGAAGCTGATCTGGGACCAGAACTTAGTGCTAACTCTACAATCTGTTCTCTTTCTATCACACCAGACTTTCAATTTTTTTTTTGTAACAGAGTCTCACTCTGCTCTGTTGCACAGGGTAGAGTGCTGTGATATCATAGCTCACAGCAACCTCAAACTCCTGAGTTTGAGCAATCTTCTTGCCACAGCCTCCCAAGTAGCTAAGACTACATTTGCCTGCCACAACACTTGACTAGTTCAGGTGAAAATAGAAAAACTAGTCAGGTGTTGTGGCAAGCACCTGTAGTTCACCTGTTGCACAGGCTGTTCTCAAACTCCTGAGCTCAAGCAATCTACCTCCCTTGGCCTCCCAGAGAGCTAGGATTATAGGCATGAGCCACCATGCCTGGCCCTTTCAATCTTCCGTCAGTCATATAACACTCTTTCCTTATATGAAGATTTTATGCAAGAATTGTATATGTAAGCCCAATCCATAAAAAACAAAAAACCAAGTGGGGTTCTCTGACTGAGGTAGGGACGGGGAAGCCCATACTCATTCACACCCCTAGTCCCTCTGAGGTCCTCTGGGGGTCATCCGGGGCTCTTCAGAAGATGGCTTGAAAACTAAGGCAACACAAGAAAAAATACCCACCAAGTAATTCAGCACCACCTGGTCCCATGTTCCCCTCTCACCATACACTCAGCCAGAAAACCTGTCACCATCCAAACCTCCCTGTCCCTCTCACCCCACATCCATCTAGTCCCCGAGTCCTTCCGATTCATCCCCCTTGGCAGCTCTCAAGCCACCTGTGCCTGTGCCCTCTCCTACAGCACTGACAGCGTGTACAGCCCTATGCCCACCAGTGTCTTCATCCCCTATTAGAGCGTAAGTTCCACGGGAGAGAAATGAATCACAGCCAGGTGTAAAGAACAGACACTCAGGTGTTACATCAACAAGGGGAGGACAGTCAGAGGGTTGTACTAGCAATCTATGACAAGAATAGTTGCCACAGCCAAGCACAAAACTTAGCTTGACTCTTCTTGGCAACAACCAAAAAGAAACAAAAAAGACACCAGGTGGTTCCCAGAGAGAACATGGGGCAAACAAGAAGCCACTGCATGGACTGAGCTTCCTCCATGGCCCCTGGCTCCTCTTGCCTTCGGCTCTTGGCACACTCAGTGGCCTCCCATCAGCCACTGGGTCCAGGGCAACCGCTAGTCCCAGAGGTTTCTGAGCAATTGTGCCCAGGGCTTACACCTGGTCATCTGTCCGGCAGACCACAGTTGGGCTCCCCACTCACTACAGTTGCTGAAGTCCCAGAGAAAATCAGTCCAGAAACTCTGGCTTTCCTTCTCTCCTCTTCCCTGCCCCTCCCTTCCTGCTGAATATATTTCTAATCCATCCAACACCTTCACAGCAGCTGCTACAGTCCAAGCCACCACTATCCATCCCTAGACATCTGTGCCAGCCTCACTGCTCCCAAGTCAGCCGTTCATTGGTCCAAAAACTAAAACACACCAATGTCCTACCTCAACCCTTTCCAGCCACTCCTAAGCACACATACAACAGAAATGCACAGTTCTGTACCAATACATAGGTACAGAAATGTATAGAGGGCCGTTACCCACAGCCACCCTACCCCTGGAAGCTCTGCAGACATCTAATGACAGGAGAATGGCATGTTCACCCCAAATCCTGTACAGCAAGGAGGGTGAACATACAACTCCTGCACACAGTACTGATGAGTTGCCAGATGTAAGGCTGTGTGAAAGAAGCAAGACGCCAACAAGTGTTGAGTACATTAACTTAAAGCGCAGCATCAGGCAAAACTAGTATATGGTGACGAAAGTCAGGACTGTGGACATCCTTGCAGGGCGAGTGGCCAGAGAGAGGAGATGAGGCTTTGGGGGGCTGGTCCTGCTCTGTTTCCTCTCCTGGGGGCTGCTACAGTTTGGAAATTCATCATGATATACACATATCACGGTGCACTTTCTCCTTGTACATTACACATCAATAATGTTTTTAAAATGCCTTTATATATGCAAACAAAACCCACCTCTTAGGGGATAGAATGAGCATACTCCATTTATGACGGCCAGAGACAGAAATCACCCTGGCAGAAATGTAACAACAAATCTCTTTGTGCCTCCCACTCCTCAGAGGCCAACATGCAGATGCAAATGCGGGGAACGGCGCACCTCCTCCAGGCAACCCTTCTGCAGCTTCCCTGCAGCTCAAAGTCTCCTTGGAGGTTTCACAGCCATGTGTGCACAGGCCTGTCTCATTGCACCATCAAATAACCTGTCACTGGCCAGAGTTTAAACTGGAACAAATGTTGGTGGAGGGTGATTTGGCAATGCTTAGCCAGATTGGTAGCACCCACCCGCTGAGATCCAGAAAATCCACTTCTAGGAATTTATTCCACAAAGACCAGGCTCACTCATGTGCAGTGGCTGTTTCTACAGACCAATACAGCCTGGCTGTCGGCAAGTTCACATGGTTCTAGCCAACACACATACGCTCCTGTGCAAAATGAAGGCTGTGCAAAGAGATTCACTGCAGCATCATTTGTTATAGCCAAGGAATGGAATGTCTCAGTGTCATAGATACACATAAACAGGGGAATATTATATGGCTATTAAAAAAACAGGGAAATCATCAACATACTAATATGGAAAAATGTCCCAGCTACAGTAGTAAGAGAACAAAAGCAAACTGATAGTTTGTATAGTAGCCTTCCTTTTGTATTAGAAGTGGAAGGGAAGAAGTATAAATATATACTTGTAAATATACAAGGTAAGGATATATGTATGTATACTTATGTTCATAATACATTTTTATACATGTGTACGTCTACGTGAGCATATACACATAATTTTTCTTTTATGCATAAAATAACTCTAGAAGGATACACAAGAAACTCCTAGTAAGTTGTTGCTCCCAGGAAGGAGAATGGGGAGGAGGGAGTATTTTTGCAGACACTCCTATGTGCCAAGACAACATATCACTGAGCCAAATGTAAGGATAAATTCAACCAAAGGAGAGAAAGAAAGCCACGCCTGTGCCGGGCAGCAGGAAGTACTCACCAGGGCGCGTAGGAGGCCGCTATGAAGAAGTAGATGACCATCCGGTCGAACATGTGCAGACAGTGCTCCACCATCCTAGGGCAGCCAGAGACGGGGGTGGTCACTGCCCCTGGGCCACAGGGAAGGGCCAGCGCCCCCCAAAGCCATCCCCGCCTTGTTTAAGAGGGAGCAGAGCTCAGGCTGACTTGCCTCTACACAGCCAGGACCCCAGGTTCTCAGTCTTCCTGCGTGGGAATGACCAGAGCAGTGGCTTTCAAACCCCTCGTCAGCCTAGGGGTTGTATGGAGATGCTTCATGGGTTCCACTAAGGGACTTGCAGCCCCAGAGAGTAAGGATCTGATGTCCCCTCTCCTCCTTTAGCCAGAGCAACACTGCATTTCTATTTTATATACTGGGCTTTTTCCACAAGTTTCAAATAAAGAAAGAATTCTGTGGCTTAAAAAATGGCAAAAACTACTAAACAATGTGCCCCCCAAAGACACTCTGGGTTCCAACATCCTATGTTCGAAGAGCTTAGTAATTCAGAGCCAGGCCCTGTATCCAGAGGTGAGGTTTTGAATTCCAGCTCTATACTTCGGGACCTCAGTATGAGCGACTTGGCCTCTCTGCGTCTCAGCTTCCTCCCCTGCTAAATGGAAGGAACAAAGCAACCTGATTCCAGGCTGCATGAGGATTCAATGAGTTAATACTCAGCACAGCACCTAACAAGAAGCACACAATAAATGTGAGCTGTTTTTATTACAACCTCACTTTGAATAGCAGATGGTAGACCTCAATTCATATGACCAAGGAGTCTCCAGCCTCCAGAGTGGTGCACTGCCCCCTGCCATTCACATCCTTGCTCAGTCACCACCCATGAAAAATGGGACAAATTCAGAGAACCAAGAGGATACTGCTGAAATAACAGGGAATGGGTCCTGTGCTAGATCATAAAAGGTATTACAGCTTCGAGCCCAGGCAAGGTGGCTTGCACCCGTAATCCTAGCACAGGATTAGAGCAGGAGACTGAGATGGGAGGATTGCTTGAGGTCAGGATTTCGAGACCAGGCTGAGCAACAGCAAGACCCCCCCCATCTCTAAAACTAGCCAGGTGTTGTGGTGGGCACCTGTAGTCTCAGATACTCGGGAGGCTGAGGCAAGAGAATCACTTAAGCCCAAGAGTTTGAGGTTGCTGTGAGCTATGACACGACAGCACTCTACTGAGGGCAACAAAGTGAGACTGTCTCTAAAAAAAAGGTATTATACAGTTTGATGAAAATATTTCAAACTGTATAATACCAGTATATAAAACCAACACATTGTGATGGTATATAAAACCAGCACATTATACCCCATGATTGCATTAATGTACACAGCTATGATTTAATTAAAAAAAAAAAGGTATTATAGCTTCTAGCTTGTTCTCTTGGATCACAAACTCTGAGTGAAACAAGTCCCCATATGGCTGTGTAGAAGTCACAGAATTTGTGGAAAAGAATTGAGTATCCCCAAACACCCAGCACCGGCTTGCCAGCCATGTAAGGGAGCCACCTTGGAAGTGGACACTCCAGCCCCAGTCGAGCCTACAGATGACAACCACCCCAGCACACATCTGACATCAGGAGAAACCCTGAACCACAACCACACAGTTAAGCTCCTGAAATCCTGATCCTCTGAGGCTTTGGGAGATAATAAATGTTTCTTGTTATTTGAAGAATAACAAAAGCAATGGTAATAGGTAACTACTATAAAGTATGATTCTACTAACAAACCGCAGCCATGAACAAATTTGATTGTGGTTGTATGCATGGGGGGTTCAGCATGTCTTCCTAGAATTAAGACAATAACAAAAGCTCACACATACAGGACACATACTAACAGCACCGTTGGAAGCTATTTGATCCTGCCTACAAGGTAGGCACCATTATTTTCATCCACCATCTTACAGATAAGGACACAAAGGCTCGGCATGGTCACAGCACTGGTTAGTGGTCCTAAAACAATGACTGGTGTCTTTATAAGAGAAATGGGAGGAGCTTTAGATACAGAGACACACAGGGAGGAAGGCCGTAGGAACAGAGGCAGCAATTGGAGTAACTGTCACAAGCCAAGGAGCACTGAGGCCCCAGAAGCTGGGAGAGGAAGGAAGGAGCCTCCCCTAGAGCCCTGGAGGGAGCGTGGCCATGCAGACACCTGGACTCAGACTTCTGACCTCTGAAATCATGACAGCATACATTTCTTCTATTTAAGCCATCCAGGTTGTGATCATTTGTTATGGCAGCCTCAGGACGTTCATACTGTGGGGCTCAAGAAAGACCTGAGACAGGGAACAAATGTGGACAGAAGGGGGGCACACAGCTTTATAGAGGGCTACAATCCTAGAACCAGCTCTGGTTTGGACACAACCAGTGTGCAACCTAAGCAAGGCTTCTGAGCTTTGGTATTGCCATCCATGAGACAGATGCGACACGCCGCAAGGGGGATGAGCCTGTAGGGCATTATGAGAAATGACATAAGCCAGACACAAAAGGAGAAATGCTGTGTAATTCCACTTCCATGAGGTCCTCAGAGTTGTCAAATCCATCGAGACTGAAAGGAGAATGGAGGTGCTGGGGCTGAGGGAGGGGACGGGGAGATGTTGTCTAATGGGGACAGAGTTTCAGTTTGGGAAGATGGAAAATCCCAGAAGTGGATGGTAGTGATGGCCACACAACATGTCATTGTGCGTTAAGCTGCCCAACTTAAAAAGGCTGACGATAGATTGAATGTTGCTATTGTGTTTGTTTTACCACAATTGAAAAAACTAAAATAAAATAAGAATTTTATAATTGGGGATCCTAATGCCTACATTGCAGAATTCTTCAAAAGACTAGGAAATGGCACCTGCAGGGTACCTGGAACCCAGGAGGTGCTCAGAGAGAGGAGGGATCACTGTGCCCTATGGCTGGTGAGGCCTCGCTCTTGCAGTCCTCGCCGAGCTGAGCAACGAACACCCACGTGAGTTGTCTGCCCAGTGGGGGCTCAGCCCCAGTCTGCCAAACGGCCCAGGGGTCACCCTGCCTTCAGCCCCCTCAGGTCAGTCCTTGTCCTTAGCTTGACCCCATGGGCTCCCCACCTGCCACACCCCCTCCTGTGGGCTTTGTGGGAGGCACCTGAGGTGGCTCTTCTTCCAGGAGACAGTGTGGAACACGGTGGACACCACGAAGAGGCTGCAGAGGCCGAGGCCGTAGATCCAGGCAGAAATGGTCTCCCAGTCATCGTCTGACAGGAAGTAGAGGTTGGAGCTGCCAAGGATGCTGGGAATGATCCAGAACTGCAGATGGGAGCAGGGCAGGTGCTGCAGTGTCCCAGATTCCTGACCACCCCCACCATACCTCCTCCCTGCCCTCCAGCCTGAGCTGCCTACTGTGGTGCCAACAAGGCAGCCACTAGGCCCTTGAAATGTAGCCAGTCCACTGAAGATGGAATTATTTTATTTTATTTCATTTTTATGCATTCAAGTGTAAATTCCAATAGCTACAAGGGCCAGTGGTTACTGACATGGACAATACAGGCTGAGATCCTCGACCAGATACCGAAAGGGGTCCCCACACCAAGGACCACGTCCCAGGAGTAGCCGGTTCCCCCAAACCCCAGACCCATTCTGAGCCACCATACAGAGGAGTCTGACGTGCCACAAGTCACACTGTCCTTACTGATGTCCCTAAGCTCTCCTACACAGGAGTGCCCTGAAGGCACAGCCCGACCCCGAACAGCACAAGGTTCACCTTATAAACGGGCTCGAGCGGCAGACAATCTGTCATGGTCGACTGTAGGGAATGGAGTCACCAAATCCTCTGCCTCAAAAGATGCACGATCTGGCCGCACTCACCCCTCCAACTGTGCCCCTCCCCACTCTCTGTGGGGACAAAACTCTGCTCTGCGCCTCAGTCACCATGCTCTGACCTTCCTGGCCTTCATCCAGTTGTTCCCACATCCAGTTGCCCTCTTTCCTGTCTAAGGGCCTCTGCACAAGCTGTTCCCTCTTACTGGACATGCTATTCCCTCCACTAGTCAGGAGACTAGTTCCTAGTCATCATCCTTCAGGAGTCAGTTAAAATATCACTCAGGGGCCAGGCATGGTGGCTCACACCTCTAATCCTAACACTCTCAAAGGCCGAGGCAGGAGGATTGCTTAAGGCCAGGAGTTCAAAACCAATCTGAGTGAGACCCCCATCTCTACAAAAAATAGAGAAAATTAGCTGGGCACGGTGGCTCACCCCTGGAATCCCAGAACTCTGGGAGGCCAAGGCAGGTGGATTTCCTGAAATTAGGAGTTTGAGACCAGCCTGACCAAGAGCAAGACTCCATCTCTACTAAAAATAGAAAAAAAAAAACTAGCACGGTGTGGTGGGGCATGCCTATAGTCTCAGCTACTCAGGAGGCTGAGGAAAGAGGATCACTTGAGCCCAGGAGTTTGAGGTTGCTGTGAGCTATGATGACACCATGGCACTCTAGCCTGGGGCAAGAAAGTGAGACTGTCTCTAAAAAATAAAAATAGAAAAATTAGCCAGGCATAGTGATGTGCACTTGTAGTTCCAGCTACTCGAGAGGCTAAGACAGAAGGATCAGAATCATTGAGACAAGAAGTTTGAAGCTGCAGTGACCGATGATGATACCATTACACTCTACCAGGGTGACAGAGGGAGATTCTGACTCCAAAAAATTTAAAAAACACTCCTGGCAGGAGCACCTTCTCTGTCCTCCCTGTCTGGCGAGGTCCTTCCTTCTGTTATCTGCTCTCATGACACCCTGTGCCTTCTCTCCACGGCAGTCCCCACAACCTATGTCTCACTCAGCCCTACTCACTCCTTGTCTGTCCCACATGACATGAGCCACACGGGTTATCAGTCCAGGTAGGCACTTAATGATTATGTACGGAGGAAAAAAGGGAGGGAGGGAAGGAAGGGAGGGAGAGAAAGGTCATAGAAGCTTACAGAGAAGAGAGATGGGCACGCAGGGAGTCCAGCCCTAACCATGTACGTCTTCCAGGATTCCCTGAAAAGAAATGTATCTATAAAACCAGCCCAAGTACATTCCAGAAGGAGGAAAGTGCCCTGCCAGTCTTGCCACCTTTTTGCATGGACCAGGACTGGGATGGATGGGGAATGGTCCACAGCAGGGCACGCACAGAAGGGATCGGTTCCTTAACAAAAGACCATCAGCCACCCACACATACACCTGTGCAGGGGAGGCTGGACAGCAACAGGAAAGACAGGATACCTGATGAGGTGGGTAGTAACTTAAAAAAATTACTTTCATTAATCTTACATTACCTTAAAAAATAAAGAGCAGCAATCTCATGCTACTTCATAATTTAAGGACATAGTTCTTGTTACATTGTAGATCCTGATTGTTTTGCCCTGATTTTTAATAATTTCTCTTTTATTCCTTCCTTTTTTTTTTTGTTTTGTTTGTTTGAGACAGGGTCTCACTCTACTGCCCAGGTTAGTGTGTAGGGGTATGGTCACTGCGGCCTCAAATTCTTGGACTCAAACATTATTCCCACTTTAACCTCCCAAGTAGCTAGGACACAGACACACTCCTCCACACCCAGATAATTTTTAAATTTTTTTGTAGAGACAGGGTCTCACTATGTTGCTTAAGCTGGTCTTGAACTCCTGGCCTCAAATGATCCTCCCACCTCAGCCTCCCAACAGGTTGGGATTATAGGTGTGAGCCACCACACCCAGCACCAGAGATTCAGTTTAAACTCACATCTGCATCACCAAGGTCTGGAGCAGTGTCTGGAGACTTGAGGGTATCCAGGAGCTATTTGCTGAATAAATGGACTGGTACTCTCTAGCTCGGCATGACACAGGGTTGGGGGGGCTGCCATGGCTTGGGGGTAGAGAGGTCACACTCAGAGCCTCCTAGTGTCTGGGAAGATGGGAGGGCTTTGGGGGCACATTTCAGGAAGCCCACAGATGAGGAAAAGGCTTCCACAGGTGAGGTTGGGGTGGAGACAGTGAGTATTCCAGGCAGAGGGAACAGCATGTGAGAAGGCATGGAGTCGTCCCTTCTAGTTGGGAAACAGTGGTTCAAGTGCAAGAGCATGGATGCAAGAGGTGGGCAGACAGACAGGCTCAGACGTGGCCAGGAGCTTATTAGAGTGGCCGGATGCCGCACTAGGTACTAGGGAAACGTGGAAGGTTCTTGAGGCACGCTCAGCACCACAGTCCACTTTTCCCAATGGCCTTCCCTCAAGATTCTATTCACTCTTCTGAGGGCCACAGAAGACCTGAGGAACAGGCCACTGGGGACAGGCTGAATTTCTCCACAGGTGAAGAAGCTGCCTTCCCTTCTCCCAACTGGAAGTGTCCCCATGTCAGCCCTGAGCCCCCCACGAGCAGACTCACAGCATGGGTGGCACAGTTGGCCGCATGTTCGTACTCCGTTGGCTGGTACCTCTTGTGGGCAGGAACTCGGTGGTTCATGAACCTGGAATGAGAGGCAGAATTCCAGGAAGCTCAGCTGGAAGCAGCTCCAACCAGAATTCCCAGGAGGCCTCAACACCTTCCCCCTCCTAATAGGAAAAGAATACTCCCCTTCCTCTGTCCCATCTCCCCTCCTCTGCCCTCTCTCTTTCTGATTATTAAATGTTTCTGGACCATCCAATATTTTGTGCCTAATCCCACTGTAGTGTTTGTCACAAAACTTCACTAAATGTCAAGATGTGGCATTCTCTTCATTTTCTATTTTGTATTTTCTAAAAGTGTAACTTACATCCAATGTAGCTCTCCAAGGGTACAACTCAATGAATTTTTACATCTGAATACACATAACCACCACCCAGGAAGAGCAGTAGCTCATTTCCCAGCCCCCAGAAAGTGCCCTTATGCCCCTCCCCCGTGGGTACCTTTCCCTGGAGAAAACACCCTTTGGCATTGTCATTAGGCCTTAGTTTTGCCTGTCTTTGAACTTGCTCTCAACTAACTCACACAGCACACTGGCTTGTTTTGCTCACCGTGTTCTTTGTGAGAGTCGCTCATGTTGCTGGATACAGCAATTGGCTGTCTTCACGGCTAAATAGTATTCCCCTTGGTGAATGTGCACATGGAGTTCCCCAACCTACTGCAGGCGGACATTCCTGCATGGGCTGTTATGTTAACTCTGCCCATGAACATGTTTGCTTTGGCTCAGATCCATATGTGGAATTGCTAGGTGACTTTATCATAAAAATAAACATTCCAGATGTTTTTTGGTGTCTTTGGAGAATCTTCAAAGTGTCATCACCTGTTTAATACTCACTGGAGTACCATGTGGAGCTGTTCCCCATGTTATGGATGGAAAAGCTACAGTGTCAGGGAGGTCAGGAAATGAGATCGCCAGGTGGGACGGGGGCTCAACCTAGCCCTGGTTGACTCAATAGCTGGCTCTGCCATGACGTGACTCTGTGTACAGGGACATGAGTCATGCTGGGAAGACAAGCAATGGTTGGCTGGGTGGGGAAGAGGCATCCAGAGCTGGGAGTAGGAGCCATACACTCTGCCTCTCAGGCCAGGGAGCAGGACCAGTTCTTGGGCTCAGAACTGGTTGAGTGGACAGCTCACCCTGGTCTTGGCAAGCACACGCCATCAGAGGAGGTTGAACACAACTAACACACACCAAAGACTTTCCCCCCAAGATCCCAATTATTACTTTGTAGACCCACACACACATAAAATAAGAAATGAGTGTACGACTCAGGACAATGGACCTGA
Organism: Perodicticus potto; assembly: GCA_963574655.1. Classification (NCBI taxonomy): domain Eukaryota; kingdom Metazoa; phylum Chordata; class Mammalia; order Primates; family Lorisidae; genus Perodicticus; species Perodicticus potto. The sequence continues at coordinate 33,539 of CAUYRH010015631.1, read as the reverse complement.
TGCAATGTAGTTCACTGAGCACCTTCTGTATGCAGGCTCCATGCTGAGTACAGCTCATGGAGCATTTGTGGAACACCTTTTGTGTGCTGGAGCCAAACTCAGTCTCTGGAGCATTCCCTGAGCACCTTTTATGAGCTGGCTCTGTGATACAACAGCTCTGGAGCATTTATGGTGCACTTTGTATGTGCCAGTTTCACGTATACTGGCATACCCAGGGCAGGATATAGGACCCACCACTGACACTGTGACTTGCCCTGGGACTGCTGGGGTCTGCTTTTCCTATGATGACCCTCTTGGCACTTAGGTGAGCCCAGGGGTCCAAGCCACATCTCCCCACTCAACTACTGTAATGACTGCTCTCTTCCTGTATCCAGCTGTTACTACACAGTCATGTGATTCTGTGGTCAAGTGACTCCCAGTCCAGAGTCATGTAAGCCCTTTAGAAACATAAGAAAACTAAGACTTCCCAGGGCCAGGCTTCCAAGCCAAGCCAGTGCCCCACCTCCATGGTCAGGCACCCAAGCAGCAGCTGATTAAAAACCAGGGTTATGGGCAGTGCCTGTGGCTCAAAGGAGTAGGGCACGGGCCCCATATGCCAAAGGTGGTAGGTTCAAACCCAGCCCTGGGCAAAAACTGCAAAAAAAAAAAAATATATGGTCACAAAGAAAACAGAGGACCCATTTCTGGAGATGGAGACCCCAGCAAGAGCCCAGAATGGCCCAGCAGCCTGCCTTTCCCATGGTAGCCCAGGGAGTTATCAGTGGATCAGACTAGCTTATTCAATAATAAGTAATAACAACAAAATAATGTTATGGGTTGAGCTGTGTCCTCCCATAATCCACATATTGAAGTCTTGACTCCTGGTTCCCCAAAGTGTAAACTTTACTGGCAACAGGACTGTTGCAGATGTAATTAATTCAGATGAGGCCACACCAGAATAGGATGGACCTCTCATCCAACGTGACTGGGTCCCCAATACAAAGACTGGAAAATGTCATGTGAGGACAGAGACACAGAGGAAGAGATGGCCATGTGATAATGAGGCAAAGATAGGAGTGAGGCATCAGAATGGCTGACAGCCACTAGAGGCCAGGAGAGAGGCACAGAAGACATTCTCCTACCCTCAGAGCCCTGCCCACACCTTGATTTTAGACTTCTGCCCTACGGAACTGTGACAGGATAAATGTTTGTTGTTTTAAGCCACCAGGTGCATGGTCACCTGTGGCTACAGCCTTAGGACACTGACACATGAGCACACACTATCAATTTTGATGGACTCTGTGAAAATTTACATTCCCACCACCCAGGCTCAGGGGCCAGTGGCCACCTGTGAAGGGTCCAAATAGCATCTTTCTCTGAGGTGGGAAACCAAGTCTCCACCTGAGGCTTTCTCCTCCTCCACCTGTTAGCAGGCATGGCCAGCTGGCCTCCCTTCCCCTGCTCCTATAATACACCCCACAGGCCACCAAGAGTGCCAGCCACAGGGGGCCCAAGGGTGATGTCACGCTGCCATGGCGACCTGGGACAGGCAATTATTTATTTATTTCTGGACTCCACAAGTCCTCCCTTTTCCCTTAGTCACATTGCCGCCACTGAATGCTGGCAGTGAGGCCAGGGAGGCCCGGAGACAGGGCCGGCGGGCACATGCCCAAGAAACAGAGTTCCCACCACCCTGAAGACCCAAGAACTTCCCCTTTAACTCCTTGTGGCCTAATTCCTTTCTTCATAAACCTCTAGTAGAGCATTTTAAGATAATGAAGAATGCAATTTTTTAAATTTATGTTTTAATTTACATATAGTAAAATTTCCCTTTTCTGACTATAGTTTTATGAGTTTTGACAAAAGGTTAGAATTGTATAACCACCACCACAGTCAAGACAAAGAACAATCCATCATCCCCCCAAATCTCCTCGTGCCCCTGTGTGCCCGACACCTCTGCCTGGTCCCAGCCAGGCAATCATCACTCTGCTCTTCATCCTTACAGTTTTGCCTTTTCCAGAACATCATATAAAGGGAGGCACACAGTGGCCATACAGCCTTTTTCATTCCTATGTTTAAAGAGAATTTTTTATTGTATAAAGTCCAAGTGCATTCTTAGGTGAATAAAAACCCTGTGCTCTGAAGGCCGAGCAGAAATTTACTCATTCTCTATTAAAATGTATCTAAGAAAAATTTATTCAATTTTATTTCATTTTATTTCTTTTTAGAGACAGAGTCTCACTTTGTCATCCTTGGTAGAGTGCTGTGGCATCACAGCTCTTGGACTTAGGCAATTCTCTTGCCTCAACCTCCCAAGTAGCTGGGACTACAGGCGCCTGCCACAATGCCCAGCTATTTTTTTATTGCAGTTTGGCCGGGGCTGGGTTCAAACCCACCACCCTCAGTATATGGAGCCAGCACCCTACTCACTGAACCACGGCGCCACCTTAATTTTATTTTTTAACTATTTTTTTCCTTAGACACAGGGTCTTACTCAGTCACAAGCTAGAGTGAAGTGGCATCATCATAATTCATTGCAGCCTTGGTCTCCTGGGCTCAAGCAATCCTCCTGCCTCAGCCTCCCACGTAACTGGGACTATAAGTGGCAGTATCACACCTGGTGAGCTTTTTAATTTTTTGTAGAGATAGGGTCTCACTATGTTGCTCAGTTGAGACTGAGACTGTGTTGTTTTTTGTTTGTTTGTTTGTTTGTTTGTAGAGACAGAGTCTCACTCTATCGCCCTTGGTAGAGTGCTGTGGAGTCACAGCTCACAGCAACCTCCAACTCCTGGGCTTAGGCGATTCTCTTGCCTCAGCCTCCCAAGTAGCTGGGACTACAGGCGCCCACCACAGCGCCCGGCTAATTTTTGATGCAGTTCGGCCGGGGCCGGGTTTGAACCCGCAGCCCTTGGTATATGGGGCCGGCGCCCTACTCGCTGAGCCACAGGCACTGCCCAGAAATCTTACACCTCTTTATAAGAGCTAGGAAGTGTTCCCAGGAGCTCCCACCCATCACATTGGCAATAACTGAGTTACGGGCTGCATCTAAACCAAGAACTGGCGTGACAGCTTAGATGGATTTAGGTTTGCCATCCAGGGCCAGGAAAGGCCCAGCCCCTCTACAGAATCTGGCCACTGACACCTGAACACGATGAGGTCCCGTTGGCAAGAAATAAGGTGGAGGAAGCTACTGGGTAAAGTAGCCCCTGCCCGGAGAAACTGATACTCTCAGAGGATGTCCTGAGTTAAACTAGCAAAATGTACACACAATCCTAGCAGGGACTAACCCATCTCGTTCTTTGCTGTAACCTGTGCAAGTAGCACAGTGCCTGGCATGTGGGAGATACTCAACTATCAGCTGAATGAATGAATGAATGATGGAATTAAACCAAGAGACTATCCGGAAATAGATTCAAGAATATTCAACAACCCCTCCCCTAGGTCTCAGAGAAGCTGGACAAGATGACAACTAATTCAGCAAGTAAGAACCTGTTTAAAGAAAGACAATGACCAAAGATAAGGAACTTCCCCCACAGTCAAAGGCTGGCATGCTTATCCAGCTCTGCCCAGGAAAGAGGGACACTAAGCACAGGGGTGTGAAGTTTCCAGCTCCCCTCTCCCCTCTACCTTTGCACAATCTGAAGTTACCGGCCCTACCAACAACATCCGTCCTTTGCTCCACTTCTCTGCATCTCAGCTATCCTCTGCTGAGCTGGTGCTCTGGGTAGGGAGTCCCTGTGTAGGGACCTGAGCCTTCCAATCACCAGGGAGAAACAGCCTCCACCCACCTTAACAAGAGGCACCTGGATTACAAGTTTGCCTCTCACGATGACCAGCAAAAGTCATCTTACAAATCAGCAACTGCTCTGGGTGGCATCAGTGACACCCAATCGCCCTCACAAATGTCCCACCTCGAGCTAAACAAACAATGCTAGATTCTGGGAATTCGCTGTAACAGCAAACACAGTCCCTGGATAAAGGACAATGATGTTCCTCTGGGCCCACAACACTTCCCATGTGAAAATGTAGCCCGGCAAGGAAGTACAACTTTCCTGCTCTTAATTTCACCTATTGTCCAGGTGAAGTCCAGCCCTGACGAGCACCCGGAGATATCGAAAGCCAGCACAGCTGTCTGGACGCTGCCTGTTATGTGACAGATGTCAGCATCAAGACATCTGAAAGGATGCACCTGTTGACGTAAGTGGACAAATGGACATTTAGCATTCAATGTCTGCTCTTCCTTGAAGCAAGTGTTCAGCTTCTACTCCTGTGCTTTGCGGTCTGATGCAAGCAAGTTCTACCAAATCCATTCTTGGAAAGCAAGTGAGTTGTGTCATTGTTAGAGGTTCTGGTGCTCTGTACTAAAAGCAAACATGTTCATCTTGAAAGAAGTAAAATCTCACCTATAGGCATCTAAGTTAATGTTGACCACAAACAAAAAAGAAAATCGGTCTTCTGTCTTTTTTTTTAACCAAACTTTTTTTTTTTAATTATTAAATCATAGCTGTGTACATCAATGTAATCATGGGGTACAATGTGCTGGTTTTATATACGATTTGAAATATTTTCATCAAACTGGTTAACGTAGCCTTCACGGCATTTTCTTAGCTATTGTGTTAAGACATTTATATTCTACATTTAGTAAATTTCACATGTACCCTTATAAATTGCACTGTAGGTGTGGTCCCACCGATTACCCTCCCTCCACCTCCTCCCTCCCCCCCTCCCCTCCCTCTCCCCTTTCCCCTTATTCTTGGGCTATAATTGGGTTACAGCTTTCATATGAAAGCTATAAATTGGTTTCATAGTAGGGCTGAGTACATTGGATACTTTTTCTTCCATTCTTAAGATACCCTGCTAAGAAGAATACATTCCAGCTCCATCCATGTAAACATGAAAGAGGTGAAGTCTCCATCTTTCTTTAAGGCTGCATAATATTCCACGGTGTACAATAAATTGTGGTTATATGTACACCATGGAATATTATGTCTTCAATCTTCTTTAAATGACACACCCCTTGGCCAGGCCACCTAGATGAGACCCTGAGGATGGACAAGCCCTAAGCCACTGGGCAAAGTGACCAGCTAAACCCCGAGGAACCAGGATGAACCTGGGAAGGCCGTTGTCCCTGGGGCTGGGTAGAGGGGACTGATTCATGGAGCAGCAAAGGGCAAGAGAGAGGTCCCTGGGCACAAGTGGGGCTCAGAAAAGATGAGCAGGACAAGCATTTAGGACCATGAGGTCAAGGTCAGGAGGCCCCAGCTCCAAGGCTTGGCCCAGAGGGACTCATTGGCCTTGAGCTTGTTCAAGACACCCAGTGCTGATCTGCTCCCAGCAAGTGCTGAAAGGCACAGTCAAGGTCGAGCGGGTGTTGTGTCCATCTCCATTTCTTCCTCCCCAATCTAAATACTGCTCACTTTTTCAAAACATAGGGAGTGGGGGAATGGACATTGATAAATACGCCGTAAAGGCCCCCGGGCTCTTTGAAAGAAAACAAAATACTACACCAGGTTGGAAGAGAAAAATTATTTCCCCGGTTGGTCTTTTCTGCAGCCAGGTGTTCTGACTCAGGGTTTCCACCTGTCCACTGACCCGTCCCCCTTTTCTGGATTCTACCAACCAGTGGACTCCCACCACGAGGCGCACCCATGTCCTCCATCTTCCCTCCTACTGTCGGACCCCTGCAAATGGGCCCCAGACCCCATCTTCCCTCCCCTTCTCCAAGACCTCAGCCCTAAAGTTTTCTTCACTGCTGATGGAAATTAATTTCCTTCCCTTCCTCCCTCCAACCCTCTCTCTATTGGTCCATTCCCATCCCCTCCCCTCCTCTGTCCTCCATATTCTGTGGAACTTCCCCCGGCCCCTCTCGACCTCCAGATCATCGAGGTCAGTGACATCTTCCTCTCACCCCAGCTTCTCAGTAGCCTCCCACCGTGGGCCAAGCCCTCCAGGAAACACTCAGACCTGCTTTCCTCCTGTGGCTCCCTCCCCATCTCCTGCCCTCTAATGTCTGAGTCCTGCCGGGTGCTGCCCTCAGCCTCTTAACTGTGCTCCATGCACTTCACGTTGTGGCTGTCCCGTCCCGGAGCACGGCTCCGGGCACCAACTGTTTGTTGATGCCTCACAGACTGACACAGTGAGCCTGGGCTCCTTCTCTGAGCTCCTAACCCAGCGTCCACCTGCCTGCCTGGCCTCTCCACCTGGACGTGTAATAAACAGCTCACATTTAACACGCCCAGCAGAGAGGCTGTCACTTGCCTCCTCAAACCTGTTTCTCCCCAGGCTTCTCATTCTCGGTGGACTGCACCGCTGTTCACCTGGTCAAGCTGAAAACCTACAAATTCTGCTGGTTTCACACTGAGCTATCTGCTTCTCCATCTCCCCTGCCAGACCCTGATCTAAGTGGCTGCCACTGACCTGGTTGGCAACGACAGTCATCCAACCAGTCCCTGGCCAGAAAGACCTGAGTTCATTGAGGGTGCTCCTCCAGTTCCTATGGCTCCTACCACACCCTCTGGAGCCTCCTGAGGTCCAACCCCTGTGCCTCCCCAGTCCTGGGCCAGTCTCAGCTCATCCCTGGCTCTTTGCCATTGCCTGAAATGCTCCTCTCCTGGCCCTCCCCAGGCCGCCTTCTTCTCTTTCTTCCCATCTCAGCCTGAAGGTTCTGCCTCCTCGGGACGAGGCCCCAGGGAAGCAGCGGCCCTTTCCCAGCACCACTTCCTCTCTTCCCAGTATTTCCCACCAGTGAAAATGCTCTCGGCTGTTTATTTACTGCCTGCTGCAGACTGAACTGTGCTCCCCACAATGTCTATGTTGAAGCCCCCCAGTGTGACAGCAATTGGAGACAGGGTCTTTGGGACATAATTAGATTAGGTGAGATCGCAAGAGTGGGCTCTCATGATTGCATCAGTGAGTTTATAAGAAGACAGAGGACGCGCCACCACAGGCGAAGGCAGCTGACTCCTGAAGAAAAGGGCTCTCACCAAGCATCAAATCAGCCAGCACCTTGATCTTGGACTTTCCAGCCTCCAGAGCTGCAAGAAATAAATGTCAGCTGGCTAAGCCACCCAGCGTGTGGTATTTTGTTATGGCAGCCCTGAGCAGCCTCATACACTGGATTTATTTTTCTCACTCCCTCAATAAAATATAAACTACAGGAGGCAGAAAATATCTCTGACTTATTTGCCATTGTGTTCCCAGTGCTAGCAGGAGCCTGTCAGACAGCAAGTGCCCAAGAGAAGTGTGGCTGTTGAACTTGTTCCTCCTTTGTAGCTGCAACTTGCTGTTTGTAATAATGAGAAAAAGGCTAAAACTCTAAGTCCAAAAGTCCAAACGCAAATGGTAGAGCCGGGAAGGCATTCCAGATCCAAAACAGTTTTAGGCCAAAAGGGGTAGGGAAGATACAGTGAAATCTTTCATTTCAAGAATTTGAAGGTTCTGTCTAAAAGGTAATCAGTCTGCCCCACCTCCCACCTGCAATGCAGCTAACCCAGCCTTTCCCCAGGTGTGCACCACAAAACGTTCTCTCCTCTCCCCAGAAGCCCTGCCAAGATAAAGGGCCATGGGAGAGGGGGCAGTATGGGAGTGCTCCCCACCCAATAAGCCAGTGAAACACTCCAGCTCGTGCACCAGGCTAGGGAGGCTGACGGCACGGCTGTCCCTTTAACTTCCTTTCCGCTGGAAATTCTGGAGTAGATAGATATGACCTACTGTTCTGAGTAGCATCATGTTCCCCACAAAGATATGTTCAAGCCTTAACCCTGGTACCTATAAATGTGACCTTATCTGGAAAGAGGGCCTTTGCAGATGTAATCTGGTTAAGATGAGGTCATCCTGCGCCAGGGTTAGCACTAATCCAATGACGGGTGTCCTTACAAGAAGGCCACGTGCAGGCAGGGACGCATGGGCAGGGGGGCCGTGTGGAGACGGAGGCAGAGGCAGATGCAAGGCAGCTGCAAGCTGAGGCCACCAAGCGCCAACGGCCACTGCCAGATGCTGGGAAGAGGCAAGGACCCTCCCCAGAGTCTCAGAGGAAGCTCGGCCCTTCCGGCATCTTGATTTTAAACATCTGGCCTCTGGAACTAGGAGAGAACAAGTTCCTGTTGGCTCAAGCTACCCAGTTTGTGGTGCTTTGCTGTGGCAGCCACAGTCCAACAACCCTCAGAGCAAAGGCTCGGGTAGTCCATACTCACCGCACACCAGGCCCCAGTGCAGGGCTACCACCGGAGGAGGCTGTCACCAGAAGCCCTCGGTCACCTTCTCAACACCTCTGCCTGGCCGGGGATGATCATGCCTCCTTCTGTGCACAGGTGGGGCAAGACTCACCCCCTTATCTGAGTGGACTGTTCATGTGGAACCTGCTGCATGTTAATCAATCTCGCCTTATTTTATCCGCTTTTTCCTCAGTTTCTGCACCAAAAATGTTTACATTAACTGACTGTGTGTATTATATATGTGTTTATAATTTGCCCTAAATATATAATTCATTACACAAATATTTATTGAACATCAGCTATGTCTCAGGAACCTAAATCCACTCTGGAACAGGAATATAAATCAATACATATGTTTGGAAACATAATGAGACCGTATAAATTGTCAAAATGAAACCCCGTACTCCTTCCTCCCAGCCTTTGGCACTGTGCCATGACACTCCAACCCCACCTTCTCTGAGTCCTTCTTTTCTTTCCAGCTTCCCTGCCAGCACCACTCTCTTCTCAGCTCCCACCCCCACTCTGTCCCGTCTCCTTCCCACCTTCCACCTCCTCCTCTGACACCACCTCACCAAAACTACCACCCTCTGTCCTGCCCCAGTGCCTTTGCACAGCCTGCTTCCTCTGCTTGGAATGGCCTTTCCCCTTCCTTCTCCTGCCCAGTCTGTTAGCTAAGCTCCTACTCAAAATCTGGCCTCGTCTTGACCTCATGCAAAAAGCCTCTCCCTACAGTGGACACTCCACCCCACCCCTCCTCTCCATGAGCCCATTAGTAGGTGTGACATTCAAAATATTTAACCACTGGGCTGGCACAGATGCTGCTGCTCAGAACAGACACAGACAAGAACAGTGGGAGTGTTCAGGGACCTGGGGCTGTAGCCACAGAAGAGTCTCCACGGCTGGACGACGGACTCGCATCGGCGCCCACAGCCCATCCTATACGCACTGTGGGAAACTGTGGGACACACTCAGGGCAGGACCAGGGCTCCGCGGTGCCCACACCACACCTGGCAGGAGGGAGGTGCTGGAACAACATTTGTCGGGCTGCACCGACAAATTTCAGGCAAAGACAAAATGCAGAGAGCAAGGATTTTCCCAGACTGTCGCGTCTACTTGGTGAGCCGAAGGAAACCTGCTCCCGGACAGTCTGTTTGCTCAGATGGTGAGTCTGTCAGATTTCACAGCTTCAGCGACCTCAGGAAGCTCTGACCTGAAAATAAATTGAGAGGGAATAAAAAAAGAAGACGGAAGAACAAGGGAAGATGATCGGCTCCTCCTGAGGCCGCTCTTTTGGCAAGCACACTCCCGCTGGTTCCAAAAAAACAAAGGGAAATCTTCGTTATGTCAGAAAAACCGACATAAATCTCCAACTCTGCTTTCCTGGCAACACTCTCCGTGCTCCTGGGAAATTGGAAGCCGATTCTTGAACAATTTCAATGCAGAAGGCTTGTCTTATGTTATACAACAGGCCCCAAAACTTTCCATAGTCTGAAGAAAATGCATGCTGCTCCAGGCGGGGCCTGAGGACGTGCGGCCAAGGCCACTTCCAACGCTCCCCCCACCTGCAGCTCTGGGCTCGGCACTGCCCGAGTGGTCTAAAGACAAGCGTACAGGCAGTACAGGCAGAAAAGCAACCATCCTGCAAAGACCCCTCCAATAGGAAGCAAAAACCCCTCTTAGGAACTAAGCTGCATCCCCCAATATTCTCAAGTTGAAGCCCTAACCCCCAGAACCTCCGAATGTGCTGTGTTTGGAGTTGGGGTCTTTAAAGAGGTGATGGAGTTAAGATTGAGTTGTCAGGATGGGCTCACCCAGTATGACAGCTGTTCTTACAAGGAAAGGACATTTGGACACAGGGAGACACTAGCGAGGTGCATGCCCAGAGTGACGACCAAGTGAGGACCCGGCAGCTGTCCCCAAACCACAGAGGGGGACCTCGGGAGACACCCACCCTGCCTATACCCTGATCTTGGACTTTGGACCTTCAGAAATCAGGTTTCTGTTATTTAAGCCCCAGCCTGTGGCACTTTGTCACAACATACCCAGCAAACTAATGCAGGCCAACCTTAAGGTTCCCATCTATTCACTTAAGACTTGTGGGTGCTGCAGGGGACACAAAAGAGGTCTGGGAGCCTGGGCAGGGGCAGCTGTCACTGCTGCACAGACACACAGACTGGGGTGGTGACGGAGGTTCGAACCCAGGCTCCTCAGCTTATTTCCTGCGCGACCTGGGCCGCAGGCTGCTCTTTTCCAAAACAGGGGTGATGACAGCATCTGCTTCTTAGCATTCGGTGAGATTTAAAGGCGATTATTATCTTTAAAGCTCTAAGCGTAAGTGCCCATTGCGTTCTGATTTCAATCCTTCCTCAACACGCACGATTCCACTCTTCAGGCAGGAGTGGGAAGAAGTTCCCTTAAGAACAGAAAGGAAGGCGTCCTTTGAACAAGACTCAGGAGACAAGGGTGCCAAAACCACGGAGGGACCGTAAGATCTCTTAAGTTCCTCTAACTTCCCCAGATCTGCTGTCACCACCCTGCCATCTACTTGACAAACAAAATTCTTTAACGGAGCCCAGCTTGAGTCTTAGGAGTCGGTATGAAGCAGGCAGTGTGATGTAGTCCTTCCGAACCTGTCTGGAGCCTGAGATGGGAACAAGAAGTCAGCGGGGGGTCCTGGCGATGAGTCCAGGGAGGAAGGAAAGGAAAACTGGGAATACTGAGCCCTCTGGGGCCAGGGAGGGGCCCGCGAACTCATGTCACCGCTCTGGGACCTCTCACTGGAGCCCAGGAGAACACAGCCCACAGAGCCCCCGAACCTGAGAACAACAACAGGAAAGAAAGGGAGGAGAGGGGGCCTGCGTGTGTCCATAGGGGACGTTACCTGCGTTCTCGGAAATGTTTTTCATCCTTCAGTGGGGCCAGGATAACTTTGAGAATATGCAAGGTAAGGAGAGGAGGAGACTTTAACGAGCCCTGGCCTCCATGTTTAGGCTCTAGAACTTGAGCACATCTTTCAGTCAAGATGTCACCTCCGGACAGGAGAGCCCAGGCCCCCATGGACTCTGCTGCACCCCAAATCTGATGTCCCACAGGGGCACCCCCACCTTTCTGGTCACTTGAACAAACATCATTTGTTCATCTTTTGCTTATTCATTCATCCCATGAAGGTCTACACAGCATCACTCTGCACAGAGAGGCCAGGTCTGTAAGCAGTAGGACCAGCTCTGCAGCAGGGAATTTGATCTAGTTTCCACCAGCCTGGAAAAAGGGATTACAGGTGAGGACTCCCCGGGCAGGCCAGTGGCCCATGAGCAGAGGGCCCGGATGTCTTTCTCCACTTTTTCCCCAAAAGAGATTAGGCCTGAACAGAAATGAGAAAACCTCAGACATTCCTGGCTAAGGGATTCATCCTGACTGTAGAAAACGCCTGCAAGGCAAGGGACGTCTCCCCCGCCCCAGGGTGAAGGTGGGGTGGGTTGCAGGGGAAGCAAAACTTCCCAGAGGATCACCTGGTCCTATAGATACCTCATGACTCAGGGATCTGGGGAAAGAGCCCAAGCAGCCCAAAGCAGGATGTCTGCAGGGCCATGTCCATCTGGCCTAAGCAAGGAGAGTAGGGGACCAGTCTCCCTCCTGCCCAGACACCACTCCTGGGAATGAGCAGCCCTGTCTGTGCTGAGTGTCCCTTCCCTGCCTCTGGAACAGAAATCTGCCCTCATTCCCCCACACTGTACTGAGACACGATGGCCTGGCCTGGCTTGGAGTGTCCAAGGAAAAGGCTGTCCTCAGATAGGAAGTCTCCTTCCCAGCCCTGGCTAAGGGTCAGTGGCCACGTCCCAGCTCAGAAGGGAAGGAGGTCTCGTGGCAGGATCAACAGCAAACCGTGACTGCACCTGGGCCAGGGGAACTCACAATGCTAAAACTTCATCTGTATTTTAATCCAGATATTGTCGAGACCACTGGACAAAAAAAGTTTAAAGAAAGGCCTCTCATGAGAGTAAACAAAATGCCAGGTCCGCAGACCACCTGGCCTGGACATCCCTGCCCCACATCAGGGCCTCGGACTCTCAGGGTCAGAACAGTCAACTGCGTGTCTGCCCAGGCATGTAAGGAGGCCCCTGAAATTTTGGCCTTTTCTCTGGGAGGATGAGGATGTAGCCTGAACGTACTGTGCCCTGAACTGGATCAAGAGCCACCCCACTGCCCTGGGAATCAGCCGTGTCTGACTCTTGGAGCTATCATAAAATCCACGTGAGATCCCTGTTTAAAGACCTGTATAGTTGGCTTTTTAAAAACATTTTGTTCTGGCCACAATACAAGCTCCGTGAAAGATCGATCCCGGGCCTGCTCTTGTGTGCCTTGCAGGGTGCTGGGGGACAGGACGGGGAGCCCGCCACACATGTGTCTGTTTCAGAGCTGAGAAACCCAAAGGCAAAACTGGAGATCTCACTCTGCTTCCAAACAGCGAACTTGCAAGAGGACCTCGGATTGCGAAGACAAAGAAAAGAACCTGGACTCGTCTCCGGCCTGGGTGGCAGAAGAGCAGAGAGCCTGAGCCTCAGTCTCTCCCACTTTCATGCCCACCTGAGAAGGAGGTGGCCCTAAGCCTTGATAATGGAAAGAGAAGAAAGAAAAGTCAAGAAAAGACTGGATCCGACCTGGAGAAGCACACAGGCCGAGATGTAGACAATGGGGTTCCTAACAAAGACCCTTCTGATGGTTCCCTCTCTGGAAACACCCTATAGCTTTGGGAGGAAAGGACACAATGTCCCTATGCCTGGTCTCTGGTCACCCACCTGACTCCTCTGAGATGACCCAGGCTTCCCAACCTGCCCCAGCTGCAACCGGCAGGGCAGGGCCCCCCTCCCAAGCCTCCCCTTTCGGCACCTGCTGGGTGCACAGCTGCTCCCTGTAGCCCTCAGGTGTTCTGCTCGCACCTCAGACTCTGAGACCTGCCCTCGAGGGCGGAAACCAAGTCACCTGTCTCTGTGTCCCCAGCACCAAAGAAGGGGCACCCCATAAACAGTGGTTCGATTCATCCATCAACAAGTCTGCTCCCCTTGTCTTATGTCACTATTTTAACCGAGTATATTTTTTATTTTTAAAAATAAAAAGAGCTGGAAAAGAAACTACTCCAAAATGCCTGTCAGGTGATCCATCTGGCGCAGGCCTGCTAGGTCAAAGCACAAACCCTTTCCCACCTGGTGGCAGTGAGCTCTAATTGCAGGTTCAGTTATCCGAGTGGTTAAAAATAAATTACTGAAAACATAAATTTAAATATTCAAAAGCACCATGGTAACATCAAAAGAGGTCACAAAACCATGTGCGTGCATGAAATGTGATTTTCTCAGCTGGCTCCAGGTGAGGAGTAATCCTAAGGACGTGCAGCCTGAGTCCCCTGAGCTGTCACTCCCAGCGTCCAGCCCTGAGACAGGCCCTGTGTCCTACAGGCTGTGTGCCCACCTGCCACCCTTTCTGAAGCATATGAGAATCCCAGGACCCACAGAGTGGCCAAGTCACAGAAATTTCAGGTGAGAGGGGGGCTCCCCAGAGAAGCAGCTGTGACCAAAATGTATTCTCCAGGGAGGTTGCTTAGCCCATGGTCTGGGTGACTGAGTGTACCTGGGCAAGCAAAACCTGTGGGTATAACAGACTGAGTGAGTGGCTTGGGGCCCACAGGTGGGGGACAGAGGGGCTCCCACTGATGCTGCTGCAGCCTCCAGATAAGGACAGAGCCACCTGGATAAAGGTGTCCCAGGACACTCAGGCGGTCCACCTCAAGGACAGGTCTGTATCCAGGCCCTGGCCACCTCCCACAGCCTCTGGCATGGAAGGGGCACCACAAATGCTCGCTGCTGAAAGAACTACGAATAGAAAACAGCAGCCACTGAACTGTGCGGGATGCATTCGCGGTCACAAGCCCCTTTGCGTGTTCTTTCCCTCTGGATGACCTCGTTCCACACAGGAGGACGTGGGGGCTCCGGGATGCTGTCGTGAGAAGCGCTATGCACAGATTCTTAACTGTTTTGTAAAGGGCAGTCTCTGGTTCTTAATTCTGGGGCTTTGCTTAAAGTAATAAGTATGAATAAGAATAGGAGTGCCATATGCTAGTCTTGCATTCTCATTTAACCCAAAAACAACTGAACAAGCAAGGTACCATTACTATCCCATTATGCAGATGAGAACACCAAAGGCCAGAGAGGCTTAACCCCATAGGGGCTGACAGAGCTGAGAGCGGTCGCGACTCAAGTGCAAGGCAGCCAGGCTGCCTCCCGCCAGGATGCATCTATCCCACCGGCCCTTCCTCAAACAGAACCTACCTCGGGGCCAGTCCAGTTCTTCAGACACCGCAGGTACGGCTCAGCTACTTTTTAAGAGGAGAGAAGTTCCCGAGGGACCCCCATTAGTTGCTTCCAACAAACCACAGAGAAATGAAACAGGAGAAAAACAATAAATTACAAAGGATGAACATGCACAGGATATAGACTGGCAGGAATAAACCCTAAATCCCCCGTCCACGCTGCCAACAGTCCTTGGGCCACGAAAACCCGGGCAGCCTGCTCTTTCTCATAGATGCCAAGAGGGGCATCCTTGCCTGCCTTTCTCCTGGGGGAGAACGTGAGCTGTCCCCACAGGGAGCAGTCCATGACCCGCAGGGAAGCCATAGTCACCACACCACAGTTCACCCTGGGTGAGGACAGCCCCTTGGGTCTCCCAGTGGGAAATCCAGTGAGCCATCTCAGGAGTCCCAGTGACTAAGCCAGTGGCAGGGGTGGGGGTGACGGGGGGTGGTCTGTGATGGGCAAAGAACCACCCAGTGCCAGACCGCCGCAGCAAAGACAGTAGGGGCACCAGGCAGGAAGAAGAAGGTCCCCAAGGCAGGCAAGGACAGAGGCTCAGAGGAGCCCGAGGTGGTTGTGAGGGCAAAACCTGACACCAAGCCAGGGACGTTGTGCTGTGAACAGACTCCTCTTGCCAGGAAGACTTGGGCTTCCAGGCATCATCATTTACTCATTCATTCATTCACTCCACAAACGTACTTTGAGCCACCAACCCCACGCCAGGCCCCAAGGTAGGTGCTGCAGACACCTATGGGAGAGAGAGGGCGCCATGCAGACACCTGGGGAGGAGCATTCCAGGAGAGGACACTAACGCAAAGGGTCTGGTATGGGAAACAGCCCAGAGGCCCAGCTCCCTGCAGCAGGGCAAGCAAGGGCAGCTGGAGAGGGGCTTGGAGGGGTCCTGGTGGAGCAGGTCCAGCAAGGACAGCTATTGGCTTCTAACCTGAGTGAGAAAGGACTCCTGGAAGCATCTGAGCAGAGATGTGACGTGATGCCAGTTCTAACAAGGCCTCTCAGCAACCGTGCCGGGAAGGCACTAAAGCGGGGTGTCGTCCATCTTAACATGGGGTGATGGGGTGATGGAGGGATGGGAGACACCAGGCATAAAACCACCTTTGAGAAAGTTCTGGCATAAATGGGTAAAACAGAAATGGAGGCAGAGTGGAGGGAACTATGTCAGGACAGGGATGATGGACAGTGACATCAGGACAGGGACGATGGACAGTGCCCCACACACGCTGCTGATGCAGGACAGCAGTGATGCCTCGGAAGTGATGGGGAAGGGGGGGAGGGGCGTGGTGGGGAAGACAGGGCTAAGATCGCGAGTTCAAAGTTGTCCTTGGCAAGGAGCAGGGACCCAGCTGCCCAGGGGCTGGCTGGGAAGTGGGAGGGGAGGGACGGCCTTGCCAAGAGAGCCAGGGCGGACAGGGGCGGATCAGGAGCACGCAGGAGCATCAGACAGTGCTGAGGGGGCACCTGCAGCCAGTGGTCAGGAATCAAAGACCAGTCACCACCGGGTAGGGGCAGGCGCCATGCAGGAGGAGAATTAGCTGAGAGTAAGCAGGTCTGGGCCAGAGCCTTGTTCCATGAGAGAGGCGGGGGGACAGAGAGAGGCAAGGGTCAGAAGCAGAAGACTGGGGGTCCTGGGAAGTGTGGGGGGTCCAGGCTGAGTGAGGGGGTGTCAGACCTGAGAGTGGTGACAGCAGAAGGACCTGACAGTGCTGGTGCTGAGGCGGGGCTGGACACGAAGTATGGGGGGAGGTTGGGCGGGGGGGGATTGAGCAGTGGCCTGTGAGGGGGTTCCTGGAACCTGAGGTGGTGGAGAGGTCTTGGCAAACAGACCATGCTGTGGGAAGAGCTGAACTGGAGATCCCGGGAGGGGAGGAGGCCCAGGAACTGAGAAACCTCTGTCGAGAGAAAATCTGAGACAGCACGACACAGGAGCAGTTTGGCCGGACAGCGTGCCAGCGACATTCACGGACAAAGGAGAGCAGCCCCGGGGACAAGGGAGACCCCAACAGCCAGCAGGGAGAGTGAAGCAGCTCGAGACGCAGATTTGGGAAGGGGAACAGACAACCAGACACAGCCCTGGGAGTTAAGGGCATATTCACTCCCACTGGGCAGGGCTGCAGGGGAAGCAGTGTCCTGGGGCAAACAATGGCATCAGAGGAAGGAAGGGCAGAGCACCGGAGGAGAGGCTGAGCGACCAGGGCTCTACTGAGATACGGCAGCCCAGTCCAGAGCAAACAGTGGAAGTTTGGACCGGGGAGCAAGGGGTGGGGGCAGAAGGTTTTGGGATCGTGGGGCAGAAAAGGTTGCAGGAAGCAGAGTCCAGGGCAGGGGATGTTTAGGAGGCCAGGGAGCACTGTCTTAAGCTTAACTGGCTGCCTATTAGAATGAATGTGATCCAGAAGGAGCATCCTCTGTTTCTGGAATGTTCTGAGTCTGTCCATGCCAACCAGATGCTTGCTCAGAAAGAAAGTCCTATCACAGAGCAAACAGCAGCAGAGTCCCCAAGCTCATGACCAGCCTCGTCAGGACCCCCAGGAAGACCGTGTATGTGGCTTCACGTCACACAGTGAGCGGTGAATGGCCAAGCGGAGCCAGAGGCCTCGGTTCTGATCCAGCCCTACCCGCCAGCCCTGTGCAGGCTCCAGGATTTAGTGAGAGGATGGGTTTGCGGGGGACAAGAGCCTGCATGAACCCACCTCCTTCTCCTGGGGGTTGGATGGTCACTGTCACCGGTGAGCCTGTGACAGCCGCCAACAGTGCGTGGCCACCTCTCTACCAGCTCTCATTGTGCTCTGGATGAACTCGGAAACTGTCCACCTGACTCCTGAGAGATTGTTCAGCCCAACGCACTACTTCAGTCTCCCACTCGGCTCCCCTGGCAGCACGTCCAGGGCTGACGTCACTCAGCCAAGGAGTGTGGGCACCTTGGCCCAGGTCTCCCAACCGAGACCAAAACGCTAAGGGTCTGCCTGGGGGCTGGGGCCTCCTGCACTTGCAAACCCAATTTACTTCCCAGAAATGGGCCCCACGGCTGCTATCACTGTCCTGAGGACACACTTTATGGAGGTCACGTCCCTGACACTGTGCATGGCAGCAGCCCTCCAGGTACCCCCAGCGCTCCCACCCCCAGGTCCGTAAATACATCGCCGTCCTGCTTCTCTCTCCTTGAAACAGCCCTCTCTTCCTGGTACTGCCCCCCCCTCACAGAACTAGAAACTCGCAGAGGCCAAGGGCATCTTTGGGCTCTTCCCCTCTGCCCTAGTCCCAGGACTGTCCCCACAAGACAGCTTATCTATTACCAAGCTTCTCACGTGAGAAATAGACACCAAACTTTTCTGTCTGGGTGATGCACCCACAAAGACACACTCAAATAGCCCGGTGCTGCTGAGACAGACGTCCCAATCGGGCACTGCCAGGGGCACCTGCAGAAGACTGAGGTCCATCCTCAGACTGAAGCAGTAAACTCCACCCCGGCCCCCATATTGTGTTTGGTGAAACCAAGGCCATTTGCGGGTCTGTGTCTGCGCCCCAGTCGGGACCCAGTGCGGCAGGAGTTTGGACACCTCCACCCCGGGGGGCTCAGCGTCAGGCTTCTCCGCCCTGTCCAGACAGACCCCGATGTCTGGAGTGTCTCAGGGTCCTCTCGCCCTGTCTCCCCAGGAAGGTGAGACAAGGACGCTTGGTGCTACCTCTGTCCCTCTACCACTGTGTGGGACCAGGGCGTCCTCCACGCCCCTGTTGGTCTCTTCTCTTGCCTCCTGCCCTTCTGCCCCGGCCCATTTGTCCAGCCTCGAGGGCTTCTGGCTGCCCCTCACCTGCTCCAGTACACTCCCACCTCAGGGCACATCACTTGCCATCCCTCCTGGGGGCATGACCTTCCCCAGATGTCCACATGGGCCTCTCTCTCCCCTTCCCAGGCTTTACCCAAACCCCACCTGGGGTGGCCTTTGCTGGCTGTGCCCCCACTCCCGCCCCTCTTTCCTTTCCCTCTGGTCACTTCCACCCTCTAGGACACCCTGACACCTGCTAATCATCCCAGGTCACTGCTCCTCCTCCCACCAGAACATAAGCCCCACCAAGGCAGAGACTCCCAACGGCTCTAACCGTTGTGTCCCCAGCATCAGGACGGCCCTGGGCACACACTAAGTTGAGGGCTGAATAAACACTTGGAAAACCATCCAAACTTTCTGTCTGTTAATTGTTTCTTTAAAATCAAGAGCCACAAAATCAAACAGATCACATGGACCCCTGCAGCAGCAACAGTCATGTGTTCCCAAAATGGAGCCCCTCAGGGGGCGGGAGGCAGGTCCGCTCTCCCGCTGCCTTGGGGACTCCCCGAGGAATATCTCAGCTCCTGGCTCCCGGCACGCCGGCCTTTCCTCGGTGTATTGTCCCGAGTGATCCCAATGGGACCTTCAGCTTGGAGACCTCGGAGCCAGCAGACGGTTAGCCTGGGAACCTAAGCCTTGAAGTGAACGGGGCTCGCCACCCAGAAAATGGTGGGTGTTGGTTTCTCCAGTTAATTAACTGACATTCAGCAACATCTTCCTCATGTACAACGTCAGAGAGTTACTTGTTAAAATGAGGCCATGTGTTGTACTTTCCTAAGTCAGCCTGGGTCTACGGAGATTTGGCCTATCTGTAACTTTAATTTTAAACTAATTCCTAAAGCTGGCGGAGATTTGCAACACAGGCTGATGGATCATCTGAGTCTTGGGAGACCCGTGAAGGCTTTCGAACGCACTTGGGGACGGCCTCGTCACGAAGCTCAGCTTCCAGCAGTCCCCCCTCTGAGGTACACACCAGACCCCTGTGCACACCTGTCTGTACACACCTGCAGATTCATACACCTGAGTGCAGTGCCAGCCGACATCCACTGTGTGACAAATACAGCCACCCGCTTCCGACTCTAGCCCAGCTGAGCAGACAAGGAAAGGCAGGCAGGAACTGGTCAGGGAAGGTATAGAGGTGAGGGGTGGGAGGGTCAGGACACTCGTAGGGGAAGACAGGATCTCTTAGCGATCAGACAGGACGGCCGCTTACCCGGTTCGTGGTGCAGGAGTGAAGCCCACCCCTAGCAGCTGCACCCAAGGTTCTCCCCTCCCCCAAGAAGACCCATTCCTGAAACTCTTAATTTACTTAGTCCATCAAAAGTCAAACTTTTAATTGTATTTTGTTTTTCAAATGGCTCCCACTGTGACTATCTAGTTAGTGTCTGTCTCACGCTAGTAATTACCTGGACTTTCTGATGGTGGTGGTTTATTTTACCTTGGAGTGACTCTTTTTTCTTTTTCTCCACACTCAAAAATTTCTCCTTGTCACAATAATTAATAGGTTCTATTTCTAAAGCAATTATATTCAAATCATCTTAATAAAGCACAGCTCTGGGTGCCACCCAGGGAAAGAGCAAATTTCAATCCCCACTAGGCCAGGAAGCCCCCATCCTCTGCCTCCCAAAAGTTCTCTGTGTCCCAGGCCCCCAAACGGAATGCATAAGTATGACTGAGGGGTTTTCCTGCTCTCAGGACTACTCAGTTTGGAATTCACCAAATGGCTAAATAGGAATCAGTTGGAGGGATGAGAAAAGTCTAAAGTCTCTTCTTTGTCAATGAAAACTAGAAAAAGTCTCCTGGCAAAAGAATTTGCCCCAAGTCATGGAACTCTATTCCCAGGGAGGCATTAAACTTGGGTGGGTGACATTCAAACACATCTCTTGCTCGGTTGACACCCCACCACCATCACCACCCAGCAAGAATTTGCACTTTTCAGCTTCATTTTCCAATCCTAGGAACTTCCCCAAATAGGGACACTGTAAGAAACCCTTCCAGCGGGAAAAAATGAGGCTGCAAAGAACCTGGAGATGTACAGCCTCATTGAGGACACAGGCCAGTTACGTGACAACTTCCAGAGTCACTCCAGAGCCTTGGGACCCCTGGCAAGAGAAGAGAATGAAAAGGAGGAAACTGGGAGGAAAGAGAAAGGAACAGAGGAGGAAAGAAAGACAAGAAGTGAGGAGAGGAGAGAGAGGCGAAGAGCACACGTAAGTCTGCCTGAGGGCCAGAGACCACCGGGAGGCCTGGCCTGTGCGGGTTCCTCATCTGGAACTCCCTTCCCCGCTGCACCTGGAAAATGGAACCACTTCTCTGGTGCATCCCCCTCCTCACCAAAGGGACGAAACGTCTTCTCTCAATTCATCAGGACAAGAAGTTACACTGCAGTAACCGTAACAGTCAACCCTAAAACTTTAGTGGCTAAAAACAAAAAAGTCTGTTCCTCACTGCAGCATCCGTCGTTGGGTGAATGGCAGACACAGCAAGGCCATCGTGGGCTGCCATGGGTCGGGCTGGCCCGGGCTGGCTCAGGAATGGGGCTGATCGATAACCAAATCCTTCCAGGTACAAGACCTTGCAGGGGGGTCATTGTGGGGAGCTGGTCGTTTTAGGAGAACTGATTAGTCGTCCCTGGGACTTTCTGGCATGATAGATAGATATGAGTTGTTACGGGAACAGAGTTGGTCAAGACCAAGGAAAAGTTCCACAAAGCAGCTGACACCCTTCAAAAGTTGTGTATAAAATCTAGCACTGCACTCTCCATGATGCCTGCGGTCACTAGGATGAGGGACAGCCTGCTGTCCAGGTTGTTAAAATAGCCTTTTTCTTGTTAAAACCTCACTTGCTCTTGTTCTCTTTAATTATTTGGGCAACTACCTCGAGCCGCCACTGTGCCCCTAACACATGCACTGCACACCGTCGGGGAGGGAGCCCCACTCCATTCAGGGATCCAGGCTGATGGAGCCCCACCTCGACACGAGGCGCCGTAATTGCTCAGTCAGGGGAAGGGCATGTAACAAACCACACATGGCCCTTCTAGCTTCTGCCCAGAAGAGACGCATGTCACTTCTGCTCACGCGGCATCAGCCAAAGGCACTCGCACATCCACTCGTGACCTCAAAGCAG
Source organism: Perodicticus potto (assembly GCA_963574655.1). Lineage (NCBI taxonomy): Eukaryota > Metazoa > Chordata > Mammalia > Primates > Lorisidae > Perodicticus > Perodicticus potto. The sequence goes on along the minus strand of CAUYRH010015631.1, from coordinate 12,038 downwards.
GTGAGGATGTACAGGTCCACCACGGGCCCAGTAGGAAATACAGAAATATCAGTGGTCGGCACCAAGGCCACGTCCCACGTCAGCTCCAGGCCAGTAGCTATGGTGGGCACTGCTCCGCAAAAGCAGTTCACGGTGGGCGTTATGGTTCGTCCTTATGCTGAGCTGCAGGAAAGGCTTTACTGCCTGCACTTGCCTCTTTACAGATGAAGAAGCCAGAGCTCAAAGAAGCGAAACATGTTTATTGGGGTCAGATATCTACTAAGGAAGAAGAGCGGTATTCAAAAACGGCTGCTGTGAGTCCCAAACTCACACTCCTGCCCTTCCGCCGTGCTCCTTCCTAGACCGAGTTAGTCCCTTTCTCCTCTCGCCCACTGTCTCTCCCACTGGATTGTGAATTTTTCGAAGGAAACTTCGATGTCTTCTTGGCCGGGACATCTGTGTCAGGCACTCAGAAATGTCTGCAGAGTGAGAGCACCCGTTCCCTCACCCAGGGAAGCAAGGGTGAGGACAGCGCCACGGAGGCCCAGCCCATTCCGACCACGGGAACCACGAACAGCTCCAACTACAGGAACCATGGACAGCTCCCGTGTGCAGGCCACTCGCCTCGGGAAACTGGGAGACCATCCTCAGGGGACCTGCCGTGTTCTGTTGTTCTGGCCTCCTGCTGCTCCGGAACAAACGCAGACTCAGATGCGTCAGCCAGAAAAGTCTGGGAGGTTGTAAACAAATGCCCTCCAAGTTTTTATCAGTGTGGGCTTAACCACATTGGCTGCCAGCTTATTAAATAAAGTAAATTAGGTCTCAATTATTTGCTTATACGCCAGGCAAGAAAAATGAAATTTTCAATTTAAAAGTAATATTGCTATTAATATGCAGAAGCGGATCTGAAATTGGACTTTCTGCACACTTCTGCTGAGAGGTCAGAGATGAGAGATTCTCTTATGGGGTCTCCACCCCACCGAGGCCCCCTTGGAGGAGCCAGGTTGAGATGCCTGGAAAGGCAGCTCAGCGAGGAACAGCAGTGCCTAACCCAGTAATGTAATCTCCCCCTTTGTTTGCCTCAGGTGTAAGTACCACATCCCTGCTGAATGCCCTGATGAACATTGCCTTTCAGTATTGAAAACCTAAATTGGGCACATTCAAGGCCTCTGAATTTACATTTTTTAATGGAAAGGAGAACTAGCAGAGGGAAAGATGTGCTTAACTCCAAGCCCTTATCAGCCACACAATCCAGGAGCAGATATTTATGGGAGGAGGTCTTCAGAGAGGAAACTCTTCGCATCTCCTCATGTGGCTTTCTGCAAGCAGTTGGGGATGTGCTCTCAAAGCCAATTTCCTATCTGGAAAGGACCAGGAGTCAGTAGCATCAGTCGCCTTCCAGGGCCCCCCTTCCCGGCCCCCTTTTTGCTTAAGGGCATCAACAATAAGCATAGGATGGTTCAGATGAAATCAAAGCCTTCTTGCAGATGTAGATATAACAGTTTTGAGAGGCTGAGGTCGGCCTGGGGCGGGTAGGATGAGACATACCCGCTGGGGTGTTTGGTGCAGGGTGGGGACCAGCTGTTTGCTATTTCAGCAGAGGACAAAACAAACAGGAAATGTGTTTCTGGCTCCCACAAAGGCAGGTGGGGCCCATCTCAGGAAGTGAGCCTCAGGCCTGGAGGTGACGTCCCAGTGGGTGAAGGGTGCAGCCGTGGGTATTCTGCCCCCTTTCCGCTGGGTGACCTCAAGCAACTCAGCTTTTAAACTCTCCACACTTCTATTTTGTGTCTAAAACATGGGGGTAATATTACCAGCTTCCTGGGGTCCTCAGGAGGGGACCACATGAAACGCTTGTTGGGCGTGTGGCGCGCAGTTAAAAGCAGGGCACCCTCACACAACGCTCAGGCATAGGCTACGTTTGGAAGGGCCTTCGTGCAGAAGTTGTCACCAGCTGAAAGGAGGCATTCCTCCAGCTTGGAAAGATGGCTGCTTCTCAAAAGGCCTAGAAAACCTTCCTGTGGGGGGGGGGGGGGGTTTGGGTTTTTTTTTTTTTTTTGCAATTTTTGGCCGGGGCTGGGTTTGAACCCACCACCTCCGGCACATGGGGCTGGCACCCTACCCACTGAGCCACAGAGGCTGGCAGATAGGAACAGGGAAGGAAAACTCAGGAGGGAGAAGAAGGGATGGGGGAGGGGAGCAGGGGAGGAAGGGAGAGGGGGAGCCGGGAAGGATGGGAAAGGGGAGCAGGGAAGGATGGGGAAAGGGAGCAGAGGAGGGAGAGGAGAGCAGGGGAGGATGGGAAAGGGGAGCAGGGAAGGATGAGGATGGGGAAGGGGAGGATGGTCAAGGGGAGCAGGTGAGGACGGGGAAGGGGAGCAGGGGAGGGATGGGAGAGGGGAGCAGGGGGGATGGGAGGGTGGGAGGGAAGATGCTCCAAGGGTGCAAGAGGATGTCAGGCAGGGGGAAGTTCCTTCTCCAAGGCAAACATGGTGCTGAGACCTCAGAAGGTCACCCAAAGAGGGGAGGGTGAGGCGTCCCATCTCCCGCTCATTCAGACTCCAAATGCCAGGTCCTCAAGGTCATGAGGACGGCTCCTCTGTGAGTGCTGCCACAGCACCTGCACCTGGGAGGCGGATCTCCTGTCTGCTAATCATGCATGCGCCTTGCCAGCCTCAGATCCTCCATCAGTCACACTTGGAGGCCCAGGACACATGTCAGGATCCCCAGCAGCACTTCTCTGCCTCTCTCTGGGTCTCCCTGCTTCCTGGTCAGCCAGGGAAAGACCCTGTGGCCAGTCCTGGTGGTGTGTGCGCAGGCCCAATGGCTGCAGCCACACAACCCATGCTATAGGAGCACCTGCTCTGCAGTCTGCTCTCACATGTCCCATGTACGAGTGTGTGCGTGTGTGACATGTCCTCAGAGACATCCCAGGGAAATTACTACTGGAGGCAGACGGCAGCAGCATCTCCTGTAGATCACCGCTCCTGACCTCCTCTGCCGGCAGCCCAAATTGCCCTCTAGAGAACCCAGATAACACGCTCACCCTCCCTACCACCCATATATCCGCCAAATGTCCCTGGTGAGGAATGTGAGCACTTCACCCAGACGGCCCTCTCCCCTCACCGCCCAGCCCCTTGCAGAGATTGCGCGCATCTCTGATTTCACTGTGATCAGGCAACGCGGGGGGGTTTAGAACTAGAAGAGAAACCAGTGCATGAAAAGTCTCATAAAAGCTCTTGCCAGAGGGCCCAAGTTTTTGATGAACACAAGCCCACCAAACAGCCCTCTCAGCCCCTCCAGTCTCCTGCCAGGCACCCACCAGAGCTGAAAATCCTCCGCTGGGACAAATACCTAGAGCCGCTGCTCACGGAGGCAGCTGTTTCTGACTTTCTACCAAGAAGCATCGACATATAGGGGAGATGACATTCCCTGTGGATCCTCCCCGCTGAGGACATCATGGTGGCTGACATTTCCCAAGCCTCAGCCAGGACCTGAGCACACCTGACATCAGACATGATCACATTTCAACACTGAACAGCTCCAGGTGAGCTGTGCTGCTGCTGTCCCCAGGTGATGGGGGGTGAGGGGTGCATACAAGTGCACACGCGTGCACACTCCACACACACACATGCGCACACACAAAGGACAGGCACACAGGTAAGTGAGGTGAGCCAAACCTAAGAAAGCCCACCCACTGACCCAATATTGCTGCTAGAACTGACTTTGAGCATACAGCCAAGGGAGGGTGCTGGGTAGGGGCAGGGAGGAGGCCCCCGACACACCCGCACCACTGTGGGGACAAGCCTGCCTAGGGGCAAGAGGTCTAGGGACTCAGATATTCCCTAAGTGGCCACCTTCCTGATCCTGTCAAGCTTTGCGGCTGGGTGGACCCTTCACAAGTGAGAAGATAGGGGCCTGCAGGTCCTGCCCCAGAGCACACCGCAGCACACCCCAGCCTTGCAGGAAATCTGGGGGGGATTTTACCTGGTTTCATTTTATTCTATTGAGGCAACCACAAACTTAAAACTGGCTGAAACACCTGCTTTCCACCTTATTACAGTGACCTCTGGTGGTCAAGAATGAGACATTGCAGGGCCAAATTAGAATTAAATTACTTAATTTCAAACAATTTTAAGTAACAAATGCCTTGAGGTCCTTTCAGAGGTTCCAAGAGGAGCAGAGGAGTCGGGATCTTCTGTCAGCCCCGCTGAAGGTATGAGGCTGTCTGTCACCTGACCCCGCACACAGCCCCACCAGGGCTTCTCAGATGATGCTTCCAGTGCAAATGCAAACGCCTCCGAGCACCGACCTGGGGCAGTGTCTCAGCCGCAGCGCCTCCTCCCCCTCCCAGTTGGCGGCATCTCAATGCCAGGCATAGAGGGCACAGGCTCAGAGAGGTTTTTCAGAAAAGCTTCCACCCTGCCAGGGGAGCTGCTATGAGCTCAGGGGAGGGAGGGTTTCTAGAAGGCTTGCAATCTCAGCACCACCGCCAACCCTGCTCCAGCTGCTTGGGGCTGCACAGGGGAGGCAAGGAAACTGCACTCTTTCTCTGCCAGGATCACGAGCCTCAGCCAACAGATGGTCGGCCAGGAATGAGGGGGAAATGGGGCTTCTGCCCAACTTCTCGGTCCCCAGGTCAAGGTGTGGGGGGTGCCCGGGTTGGAGGGGCCACAAGGCAAGAGAAGGAGCCTTTGCTTTGGGTGTTATTCCAAAAGAAGGAAAGACACAGAACATATATCCCAAGGGACATAATATATATCCATTTAGCCCCACTCCAGGTCACAGAGAGTCTGGGGTGGAGTAGGGGACACGTCTATGGACAACAAGGCTAAGCAGAGTGTCCTGTGGGGTAGAAGAGAGATGGGCAATGGAATCCAGCCCCACCGCCAGCCAAAAACAATAAAGCTTAGCACAGGCAACAGTCTCTCACCCTGTCCCCAGACCACCCACAAACCATTCTAGACAGATGCTTTTAAACCCTAAAAAGTCTGCAAAGGGACCCAATGACTTCAGCAGCACCTATTCTAGTAGCTTCTAGAAGGTTCTAGAAGCGACCAGGTCAGAGCATTCAGACATTAATCCTTCCACTTGGTCTGTCCGTGGAGTGTAGGCTTCGGTTGAAGCCCCAGACCTAAGGACAGATTCTCCTGCGTCCCTACAAGCATCGGTGAGGACAAGCTGGGCCTCATTGTTCCAAACATGGAGACAGACTTCTTCGCTATCCTGGTATCCTCTGGAATTCAAAATGGACTGGAATATCAATATTGTCTCAATTTCCCTTTATCTATGAGGAGACGTCAGCAACCCTTTCTGCCAAGGATTGTACAAGGATCATTAAAAGGAAAATGTCCATGGTAATTGTGCCTTTATGCATATTTCTTCACTCCAATATTCTATAACATAATAATGTTTCACATTTCTACAGAACTGTCTTTTCAGCATGTTTTTGCATTATGCTTAATTTCGTAAGAGTTTCTCAGCCCCACATAACGACACAGTTCAATGCAAAATCAGATATAAATCTAGCTTAAGAGACTCTCAACAGGAATTTCATTTAAAACTGTAAATGTTAAAAGATTCTGGCTCTGATTTATGTTATGTTGTGTGTGTGTTTCAAAGAGAGAGCTTAACTGGCCCTCTTAGACAATAGATGCCCATGACAGTGTGGCAGCTATACCCCTGGCCTCTGCCCGTATGAAGGGACTGTCTCTCTGCCCCTCTGCAGAAGAAGCCAAGAAAAAGGCAAACCCAGGGTCCCAGCTCCAACTGTGGGGGCTGTGCAGGGCCTCACGTGGGAAGCGAGCCAAGGATACCTGATACCGTTGCCTGCCAGCTCAGAGCTACATTCGGGGGATAATTCTGCAGTTTCATCTCCCTGCTCCTCCAAAACACTGGGGCATGGGCACAAGGGCCCTCAGCGTCCTGCTACCACTGGTGTCTGCCTTTAGGAAAAGCAGAGGGAGCTCACCAGGAGAGGCAGAAAGTCCTCGGTCGGGATCTCAGTCTGCATGGTACCCGGCTGTCCTCAACACACTTCATTGTCAAGGTGGAAGGATAACCCCAGGGCCTGGGAGATGGGCAGGCTGGCAGACTGCGCCCAGGGCTCTTTGGAGAAGCAGCAGGCCCTGTGTCTGCAGGTGCTGTGAACTGTGAATTCTTGATGGAATTAATGAATTCGGAGGAGGCATTCATCCATTGTCTAAGCACATTTAAGACAATTTTAAAATGCGGATTATTTACATACTAGGCTCTAATGACTCTGAAGCAACCATTACAGTCCGTCATGTAAAACCATATCCAGGTAATTTTATTGCAGCCTATCGGCACACACACCATGTTTAGACAACTTATAATACACAAATTATTTACATCGTGAAAACATCTCTGTGGCCCTGGCATTATGCTATCAGAGAGACAACGAGGCAGCAGTAGATTAAATTGAAATATGCTGGCTGCTTCTGAAACTTTCAACTTTATTCCAAAATGCTGAAAGCCAAAAAAAAAAAAATTCACAGTTAGCATGTCTAAAATTTCACTTGAAAGGTGGAGCTGTTATGAATTGCAACCCAAAAAAAGAGAAGTCGCCACTTTGCAATTGTAAAATCCATTTATTTAAAGAAGATTGAGGTATCCAAGCCTTCTGATAGCACTTAACATATTTTAAAATATGCACTGCAAAGCTCTAAAAGTTCCTGAATTCCTCCATAAAAAAAAAAAAAAAAATGTTTCGCCACTCCACCCAACTCCAAGCAGAATCTGTAGGGTACACGCCCCCAGGAAAAAAGGCAATTGAAATGACTTGTCTATATCTTTCCAGGAAAGTAAATTATATATAGGTCTGCGCTGACGCCCCCACTCCCCTATAGGTTACCCATTTTCTTCCTACACTCCACAGCCCACAGAAATGAAGAGAAAATTATCAAGTGGGTTTAAGCGCTTGGATACCTAATTGCAACAAATCTAAGAGCCTCATCTTTCTGCTTTTTAGAACTTTGGTTTCAGACTTTAAAGCGAGTCCCATTAGCCAAGTTGACACATGCCAATTAGCTTCCAGCATTTCACAGAATAAAACGCCCCTTGAGGTAAATCGCCCCATGTACCTACATGTCTCCTAAGTATCGCCATTTGTTTTCCAATATTTCATTAAAATGAGGCTCTTACATGATGGGTCAGATGTAAAAGGCACATCTACTATTAATTTTTATCCAAAGATATTGGAAAGGACCCCAGACTTAAATAGGGATAACGTAAGCATCTCTAACCAAAAGAGTGCCTCATGTCTGTCCCCTTGGCCGCATGAATTTCAGGGGCCACCTGGGCATTTGTGCCTTTACAACAGAAGCGAAGCTTCTTATGACTCTGGAAGAGGAAGAGGAAGAGGAGGAGGAGGGTGGCGGTGATGGTAAAAGCAGAACAGGAAGGAGGGGGAGCAGTGGGGGGGGAAGCGGCAGCCACAGCACCACACTGCAACAGTAGATTAAATGGTCTCATTCACACGGAAGGAGGTAAAGTGACATTGCTCGGCAAGCCTGCACCCCGGGATCCCCACCAGGAGGGGTTTGCTATGACCCTTACACACCTGCTTACGCAGACATCTTTCCTGTTGTACAAATGGGCAGATACAATATCTGTACTGTCATAGAAACTAATTTTTCAAAAGAACTGCCAAGAACTAGTGAACTCTAATGAATGATATGCCGCATGCTGGAATATTTGGGGGGAAGCATATTGATGTCTGCAACCTTCTCTGAAATGAATCAAAACATCAAGATAGAGCAAGATAGATGGATGAATGGAAGGGTGGGTATTGATAAAGTGAGCAGAATGAAATGTTAACTCTGGAGCTACGTGGTGGGCATATGGTTTCACTGCAAACTCCTTCAACTTTATCATACGTTGGAAATTTTCAAATTGAAATAGAAGAAAACTAATTGTTTCACTTCCTGACATGGCACTGATCTCTTCACAGGCCAGTAGGTACAAATGGCTTTGTCCTTTTGGACAGCTGCACAAGATTCCATTTTATGAGACCACAATGCGTTAAACTGTGCCCCATTGATGGTCATTTCGGTCACTTTGCAAAGACAGGTAACAGTGAATATCCAGGTAACGTATCTTTGAATACTCACTTTAGCATTTCTATAGGATGTATTTCTAGACATGGGTCTGTTGACCTAGAGGAAGAACACAGACTTTTACTTTTGATCTAGAATAATAACAGTTCACACCTGCTACCGATTTATTCTGCAGACCCTGCTGTAAGCAATATTTATGTATTATATGCCGAGAGAACTTAATTCAGTAGGAATGAATGTGTCCTCATTTCATCGTTGAGGAAATTGAGGCTCACAGAGATTAAAAAACTTCCCCAAGTTCTTGCAGGCAGAAGGTGGAAGTCTGGTTCCAGAACTGGTCATTTTAACCTTCATGCTTACAAATTATGGTCAAAGACATCAAACCAATATAGATCCCTACCAAGAGTGTTTTAGAGACAGGGTTTCCCCATGTTGTGTTGCTTCTAAATTTATCTAAAACTTAAAGAAAACACCATCCATTTTCCCAGCGCACAGAGAAAGCAACCCTGGGAAAGGGGTGAGCCGGGATTGAGAGCCTTGTTAATTCCGGCAAGGACACAGGGGAAGCTGGTGTTCCTCTCCCTGGCGCGGGATTCTCTCCCTGCCCATCTGCGTGCCTCTCTGCAGCACGTACCCTCTCCGAGTGCTGCAGCAATGCTGGCAGGTAAACATTCCTATGAAACTCTCAAACTTCTATTTTTAAACCCTATAAATCCCCAACCCATCTTCCCAGGTGCATTAATGCAATCTCAAGTATCCTACCTCCATTTTTCTTTATCAGGCAGCTGCAAGCAGAAAGGACTAGACAAATGAGTAAGTGTATCATCTCTCTTTCCATCATCCACTCAATTAATTCAAGTAAATCTTTAGACAATGCTTGATATGTCAGTGGGATATTATTATCAACAACCTCAAAAGGTTCTTTTGTTTTATTACCTAAAACATTATAAATGATCCCATTATAAAACCGATTAAGAAGTCTTCCTACAGCAGACTACAGTAGCAGCCCCAAACTTCCAAGGCCTGGCTGAAACACAGCCTCCTCGCAATTAGATTCAAAGACAAGAAAGCTGCAGCCAAGGGAAAGAGCCCTCTGTAGACAGCAGAGCAGCCGCCTAACTGAAGCTCACGACACACGAAACAGTAATAATACCTAATAATACCGCCGCATTATTGCTGCTGTAGCAACAAAAATGATGTGATTGATGGAGCTGGCTCACTTAGCAGAAGCATAACAAACCATCCCAGGAAAATCAGGTTTGTTTGGAAGAAGAGCCGAAGGAGAATGAGAATAATTTCAGATGATAAGCCAATCGCTCAGACGTTAGCAGAATGAAAAAGGCAGAAACCTTGAATCTACAACATGCAGGTTCTGATTGTGACTTTGTAACTGACTGTGTGACGCGGGGCGAGTTACTGAGCACCTCTGAACCCTAATGGTCTCGGCTGTGGAATGAGCATCTTCAGTCCTACTTCATGACTGATAAAAAGCTGACTGTGAAACTAGGGACCGTCCCTGGCCGACTGCAGTCGCTGCCGTAGCAGCTGCTGGCGCACTGTGACGGCAATCAAGGTGGGCTCGCTGGCGCATGTTCGTTCAGCAGTTTTCACACGTAGGAATCTATCGTACATTCACCCTTTCTTTTTCCTTTTCTATATTTCTCAGTAGCGATGATGATGAAAGAGTTCAAAGTTTCATCAAAACTACAGAAAATAACATAATAAAAACCTACATGCCAGCCAAACATATTGTCCAGTCTTAATATTTCACTGGATAGCATCAGATTTATTTCCCTAGAAATAAAAAAGAAGAATTACAGAGGTAGCTGGGGCTCCTAGGTACCTGACCGGCTTCATTTTCCTCCCTCCCTCTCAGAGGAAGGCATGATCTTCCATTTTAGTTTTTATTTACCATGTGTAGCTCTCCATAAGCAACGTTTTTTTTATATTTTAAGCTTATATAAATGGTACGATATATTTCTTTTTGCAACTTGTTTGTGTGTTTTTGTTTTTGGTCGTTGAGACAGTCTCACTCTGTCATCCTGAGTAGAGTGCCATGGTGTCATAACTCACAGCAGCCTCAAACTCTTAAACTCAAGAGACCCTCTCAGTTTTGATCTTTATAAATAAAGATACACATACCTTATTCATTTGAACTGCTATATACTATATCTCATCATGGAAATATAGAATTTATCTCCCATCCTTCTACTGATGAACATTTAAATTGTTTCCAAATTTCTATTAGTATAAATAATACTACAAAGAACATCCTTGTACATATTTCTGCACAGATGTAAGGGTTTCTATAGGGTAGCAGCTCTCAAAGTGGGGTTTTTCAGGCTCTTAGTACACCCCCAAGACCCTTTTGGGAGATAATAAGGTCAAGACCATTTTTGTAAAATACTAAGTAGGCTGGGCACAGTGGCTCGCACTTGTAATCCTAGCGTTCTGGGAGGCCAAGGTGGGAGGATTGCTTGAGGACAGAAGTTCAAGACCAGCCTGAGCCAGGCGCAGACCCTGTTTCCACTAAAACTAGCCAGGTGTGGTCATGCACACCTGTAGTTCCAGCTACTTGGAAGGCTGAGCCAGGAGTATCACTTGAGTTCAGAAGTTGGAGGTTGCTGCGAGCTATGATGATGCCACGGCACTCTACCCAGGGCTACAGAGTGAAAACCCTGGCATAGAATTTAAAAAAAAAATAAAAAACTACTTGATATAGGCCTGTTCAACATGTCCACTTGATTCTGGCTAAGTCTTGGAAGGTGGCGTGTTTCTAAGCATTGGTCAATTTCTTTCAGATTTTCATATTTCTGAGAATAAAGTTTCTCGTAATATTCATTAAGGATTTTTTGAGGGCTTGGCGCCTGTGGCTCAACGGGCTAAGGCGCCAGCCACGTACACCTGAGCTGGCGGGTTCGAATCCAGCCCGGCCCGCCAAACAACAATGTCAGCTGCAACTAAAAAAGGGCCAGGCATTGTGGCAGTCGCCTGTAGTCCCAGCTACTTGGGAGGTGGAGGCAGGAGACTTGCTTGAGCCCAGGAATTGGAGGTTGCTGTGAGCTGTGGATGCCACGGCACTCTATCCAGGGTGACAGCTTGAGGCTCTGTCTCAAAAAAAAAAAATTAAAATTAAAAAAAAAAAAGGATTTTTTGAGATATCATCTAACTCCAGTAAGATTAGCCCACATCACAAAATCCCAAAACCAGAGATGCTGGCGCGGATGTGGAGAAAAGGGAACACTACTACATTGCTGGTGGGAATGCAAACTAATACGGCCCTTTTGGAAAGATACCTGGAGAATACTTAGAAATCTGAAAATAGAACTTCCATTCAATCCTATAATTCCTGTACTAGGTATATATCCAGAAGACCAAAAATCACATTATAACAAAGATATCTGTATCAGAAAGTTTATTGCAGCCCAATTCATAATTGCTAAGTCATGGAAAAAACCCAAGTGCCCATCAACCCATGAATGGATTAATAAATTGTAGTATATGTATACCATGGAATATTATTCAGCCTTAAAGAAAGATGGACATTTTACCTCTTTCATGCTTACATGGATGGATCTGGAAAACATTCTTCTTAGCAAAGTATCTCAAGAATGGAAGAAAAAGTATACAATGTACTCAGCCCTACTGTAAAACTAATGTATAGCTTTCATGTAAAAGCTATAACCCAATTACAGCACAACAACTGGGGAAAGGGGCAAGGGAGGGGAGGGGGAGGATGGGTGGAGGGAGAGTATTTGTGGGTCCACACTTATGGTGCATCTCAGAAAGCTACAGTTGAAACTTACTAAATGTAGAATATAAACGTCTCCACACAATAACGAAGAAAATGCCATGAAAGCTATGTCAACCAGTTCAATGAAAATATTTCAAATTATATATAAAACCAGCATGTTGTACCCCATGATTGCATTTATGTACACAACCATGCTTTAATAAAAAAAAAAAGGAAAAAAAATAAAT
>CAUYRH010015630.1:0-51971 GCA_963574655.1 Perodicticus potto | reverse complement strand
GCCTTCATGGCATTTTCTTTTTTCCAGTGGTAAGACAGAATTTATTTACAGAAAAGAATACAGAAAACACTAAAGCTCCTGGTAGAGAGAGAGAACTCAAGTGGGGAGAGAAAAGCTCTCTTCGTTTCTCTCCCGGTCTTTCCCCGTCTCCCCCTTTAGGCTTTTAGTCTCGGGGTATATATAGGTGTATGGGTTCCTTGGCCAGGGAACGAATGAACACAGTCCCTTCTGCCGGAGGCAAGGTGAATGAATGTATCAATGAACGAACACAGTCCATTCCCCGTCTTCCCCTTTAGGCTTTTAGTCTCAGGGTATATATAGATGTATGGGTTTCTTGGCCAGGGAATGAATGAACACAGTCCCTTCTGCCGGGGGCAAGGTGAATGAATGTATCAATGAATGGACACAGTCCATTCATGGAATTGAGGCCTAGGAAATTCACATGAAATTGACCTAGGCATAGGAAATGGGGGAATTACCTCTTTAATTTCATCACCAATAACCAAGATTTAATTTCATCACCAATAGCCAAGACTAACAATACCTATGGTTTAAGCAAGAGAGATAGTTATATCACTTAACATAAGAATTCTGGACTGGCTTGGTGCCCGTAGCACAGTGGTTACAGCACCAGCCACATACACCGAGGCTGGTGGGTTCAAACCCAGCCCAGGCCAGCTAAACAACAATGATGACAACTGCAACAAAAAATAGCCAGACGTTGTGGAATGCGCCTGTAGTCTCAGCTACTTGGGAGGCTGAGGCAAGAGAATTGCTTAAGCCCAAGACTTTGAGGTTGCTGTGAACTGTGATGCCACAGGGCACTCTACTGAGGGTGACACAGTGAGACTGTCTCAAAAAAACAAAACAAAACAAAAACCAAAAAAGAATTCTGGGGCTGACATGATTTCTCCCTGCTTCAGGGACTTCTATTACTATTATGGTCTGAACCTTCGAGTCCCTCCTTCCCCCCAATTTATATATGAGAACAAAATACCCAATGTGACAGTATTTGAAGGTAGTGACTTTGAGAAATGACTAAGTTATGAGGGCTCCACACTCATGAGTGTGCATAGTGACCAGACAAAAGAAGCCAAAGTGAGTCTTCTTGTCTCTTCTGTCACATAAGGGGACACCGTGAAGTTGCCATCCATGAAGCAAAGAATGAGCCTCCACCAGAAACAGGATCTGTTTGCACCTTGGTCTTGGCTTCCTCAGCCTGGAGAACTGTGAGATCTAAATCTCTATTATCTAAGAGTAGTAGCAGTAACAGACTATGACATTCCTCCTCAAATTCCCATCAAACTCCTGAGACGAGTGTTATAGCAGCAGAATAGACTGAGGCAGCCACTGCCACCTTGTCGTCTGCTTTCCAGAAGTTGGTGCCCTGGTCCACATCATCCACGATGGCGCACCGTTGTGTCTGAGTCTCCGATGCAGGGAGTGGTGAGAAGGAGAAGGACACACATCCCTCCCCTCTAAGGCTGGACTTAGACGTGCATTCATCAGTGCTGTTCACAGTCCATTGGCTGGGACTCATCTATGCGGCCACAGTTAGCTGCATGAGGGGCTGAGAATTGGAGTTTTACTCTCAGCATCCATGGATTAAATCCCAGGGATCTCCAAACTTGAAAAAGAGAGAAGTCCCCATTTTAGGGCATACCCAGTCTCCTGGGTGGCTATGGAAGGGTTACAGAACATGAACTACATGGGCTAATAATCCACTTCTTTTTTCCTGCATCTCCTATTAGCCGTGTAATGAAATTGAAGGAAATACAAGGAGGAGAAAGATAATATTTGCTGAGAACTGTTTTGGGAACTTTCTGCAGCAATTTAATCTTCACAGCGCCATGATGAAGTAGGCATTGTTATTATTGTCATTTTAAAAATAATGAGCTGAGGTTCAGAAACAGAAGGTAAAGATGAGGAACTAGCATTTTTTAACCCATTGAACAAAGCCAGTTGTATTTATATTCATCACATATGCCAAGCACTTCATGTTCAATAACTCATTAAGTCCGCATTGTTCAATCAGAGAATATTATTTCTTCTTACATATGGGGACATCAAAATTGGGGAGATAAACCTGGACTTTGAATCCACGTCTAACTCCAAAAGCTGAAACATTTTTAGCGTACAGCCAAACTACTTCTTACTACTGTCACGTGTAACTTTTTCGGTATAAGTTGATTATTTTGTTTAAGTCGCTAAATGATTAAATTCAACAAAAATTTTTAAGCACCCAAGTGGTGTCAGAACGAACTATCTGACCTCTTAGAGCTCACATTCTAGGTGGGGAAATACTCATTTACTGAAACAGACAGTTATTGTACGCTTGTTATGACTAAGACCTAGTATTATAAAGATGAATAAATATCATGCTCGGCATATCGTAACATTCAAAAAATATTGAATTAATTAAAGACTCAGCCCTCAGGGACACCACAGTCTATTAGTTCAGATTTAGAATAATGTGGATTTGGAAGAGGATAGTCTGAACAATGTACTATATTGGCTACAGCTGCCAATCCAAAGACTGTCTTTGGATGAGCAGTGTGTGAAATAACTGCTGGACACAGTTTTATTTTCTCAGTTTCTTGCATGAACAGACATTCATTTTCTCTGAGCTTCCTGTAAGTGGGGTCTCCTTTGTTAAACAAGGACATGCCAAACCCTGGCAGGAAACAGGACCTGAACTTGGAGCCAAAAAGAGATGAGCTCAGTTTTTGGCTGAGCTTGCTGCAGGTATTATCTTTTTCTTTTGTCTTCTTTCTTTCTTTCTTTCTTTCTTTCTTTCTTTCTTTCTTTCTTTCTTTCTTTCTTTCTTTCTTTCTTTCTTTCTTTCTTTCTTTCTTTCTTTCTTTCTCTTTCTTTCTTTCTCTCTTTCTCTCTTTCTCTCTCTCTCTCTCTCTCTCCCTCTCCCTCTCCCTCTCTCCCTCTCTCCCTCCCTCCCTCCCTCCCTCCCTTCCTTCCTTCTCTACTAAAAAACCTGGTCATGATTTCAAGGTGATGCAGGCAACTTGAGAAACAGACAAAGAGGCAAGAACCCCTTAAATACATCTGTGTCAAATAATCTCTGGGTTTGGTAATGAACACGAAGTATTCCTGAGTCAAATGAATCCGACATTAGGAAAACATTGCTGAATACTTTCTGTTTGTTACCCGTTTAGTTTTCCCTCTACCTCGTGTCTCCCTCCAGGGTACCTCTGATCACACATCTAAGACTTATCTATGGGGTAATGATGGCTTTGTGATAGAGACTTCTTAAAGGAAGTATGAATTTTAATGTCTGGAGGGGTGCCCAGATGAAAAAAAAAGAGTATGAAAGGAGAAAGCATGGAAATAGAATGTTTCTGGAATGGAAAATGGCCTGATTCTCTCCATTCCCAGCCCCGTATGGGCTGCTGGCCATCTCTGGGGGATGATCACCTTCTCCATTTTTACTTGATTGCGTGTGCCTTGACAGGTGTAAGAGAATTTCTGATCCCAAAATTAAAAAAAAAGGAAGTAATAACAATTCTTTTTTGAACTTGTGTCCATATATTATCTTTTTTTTTTACTTATTTTATTTATTTTTTATTAAATCATAGCTATATACATTAATGCAATCATGGGGTACAATGTACTGGTTCTATAACAATTTGAAGTATTTTCATTGAACTGGTTAACACAGCCTTCATGGCATTTTCTTAGGTATTGTGCTCAGACATTTATATTCTACACTTAGGAAGTTTCACCTGTACCCTTCTAAGTTGCACCTTAGGTGTGGACCCACCAATTACTCTCCCTCCACCCCTCTCCTACCCTTCCCTCCCTTCCCCTTTCCCCATATTCTTGTGCTGTAATTGGGTCATAGCTTTCATATGAAAGCTATAAATTAGCTTCATAGTAGGGCTGAGTATATTGGATACTTTTTCTTCCATTCTTGAGATACTTTGCTAAGAAGAATATCGACCTGGGCGAATATTTTATGAGGAGGACCCCTCTGGGCAATTGAAGCAGCATCAAAAATACACTACTGGGACCTGTTCAAACTAAAAAGCTTCTGCACAGCCAAGAACACAGTTACTAAAGCAAGAAGATAGCCCTCAGAATGGGAGAAGATATTTGCAGGTTATGTCTCTGACAAAGTTTTAATAACCTGAATACCTAGAGAACTCAAATATATTAGCAAGAAAAGAACGAGTGATCCCATCTCAGGGTGGGCAAGGGACTTGAAGAGAAACTTCTCTGAAGAAGACAGGTGCACGGCCTACAGACACATGAAAAAATGCTCATCATCCCTAATCATCATAGAAATGCAAATCAAAACTACTTTGAGATATCATCTAACTCCAGTAAGATTAGCCCACATCACAAAATCCCAAAACTTATCTTCTAATAGGATAGTATATTGGCTCATACGCCATGAGCCACTTGTCACAATGTGGGTGCACAACCCTCACAGTAGCATCAAGTTCCAAAGATCTACAGGGGGAAGGAAAAGAAAGATGTAAACTAAAGGCAAGCAAAGTAATCAATTCAAATGTTTACATCCAAAATCAATGTTACCATTAACTCAGTCACCTCAGAAAGTTACACCCTGGTTGCTATAAAGCTATGTCATTTAGAAAGCAGTTTTGGAATTTTCTTCTTTTATTTTCTTTTCTAGAATGCCTTTACAGCTATGGTCTGTAACCTTCACTTAAGGGCATTCTCCTGGCTTTCTAGTTGTTAAACATACGTCTGGAAAGTAAGAAGGATGGCAAAGCAATTAGAAATAAAGAAATATAGTTGATATCTTGGCATGGAAAAAATTACATTCTTTTAAAGTGTAAAACAACAAATTTCATGGTAGAAAATTCAGAAAATCACAAGAAAAACAAAGAAGAAAACAAGCACATTCCTATTTTTGCAGAGCTCAAAGTAAAACACTAGTAACATGTTTTAGGTTATTTAAAGAACACCAATGTGGTGGGTTTCTTGACTTGTTCTCACTGCTTAGGTGAGAGAAAATTTAAAAATAATTAATTTCCTTATTTCTGTCATCCCACACTTTCCATTTCTATCCTCTTCTCGCAAAGCACATATCTACACACCTCTGGGAAAAGAAAACAAAACCACGCATGCCTGTGAATATTAAGGTTTAAGCTCGTCTGCACTTGGGGGTGTGTGTGTCTTCAAGTAAAGGGGTGGATAAGTATGTGGATTGGGTTTGAGGGATGGGACTGACAGTTTATTTAGCTCTGCGGCGTCATTGAAGAAATAATCAACCAAGGCCTTCATTCAGAAGATGAGGCTAATCGCAGAATTAAGGCAGAATTACCCTACACGGAGCAGAGAGAGAGAAATGGAGCTTCACTTTAACTGATGGTGTGGTCCTGAAAGAGAGTCAAAGTCACCGAGAAAGGTCGAGAAGAGAGAATGATGGCAGGTGCCCTAAGGGTCAGAGACCGGCTCCCCTTTTGTCCAGCATCCTCAGCCCCAGCAGTGGCAAAAGCTCTGGTGGTGAGCCACTGGGGACAGAACACCAAGCACCACGGCCTGGAGAACAGTGGCGGAAACCACTGTAGTGAAGCCTATGAAAGTTCAGTGCTCTGACGACCACCTTGTCACCTTCCTTCTAGAACTGTAGCCCTCCACAATATCACTGTGTGTTTTGAGGAGTGACAGCAGCAGAGACAATGACCATGGCTTAAAGACAGGCACCTCTTTCATGTCTTGGTGTCACAACTGTCCCAGCAGAGTAGAAAGATCCAAAGGAGGGTGTGTATGTGTACAGGGGAGGCGTGAAGAGAGGAAGCCCCAACTGTCCCTGACACGGCTCTTCCTCTCAGCCACGCAGGATGGGGTTCTAAGCTATATTTCGTCTGAATTAGAAAACTAGAGAAAGGTGATACTTCTTGCACCTTCATGGGAAGAGAAAATTCATGCCTGATATAGATGTGTTTTTAAAAACACAATAAGAATAGAATCACACTGTATAATGTATCATGATCATTCCGTGGTGTTAAATATTCTCTGGAGACATAATTTAAAATAGCTGCATAGTAACTCACTGTGTAGCCAAAGTATAATTTTTCTACTTCTCTGTAATGGGACATTTAAGTGTTTTCTACTAGTCCTTTTTATAAAGATTTCTGAGATAAACAATATTCTTGCTATATATCTTTTTTCATATCTCTTATTATTTTATTAAGATAATTTCTGAAAGAATTCCTGGGTCCAAAGTTGTAAAGAATTCTAAAGATCATGAAGTCTTGATACATACTGATAAAGTGTCCCACAGAAAGGTAGCCTCAACTTCTTTTGCACCAGCAGGGTGGGAAATTGCCCATTTCTTGGCATTCTCTTCAATTCTGGGAAGTAGTATTTTTTCCATGTTGGCAGTTGAATTGGTGGGAATGGTTTTTTTTTTCTTGGCCGGGGCTGGGTTTGAAGCCCCCACCTCTGGCACATGGGGCTGGCGCCCTACTCCTTTGAGCCACAGGTGGCACCCGGCATGGTTTTTAATACTATTGCTATTAAAAAAAAAAATAAGGGCAGGGCGGTGCCTATGGCTCAAAGGAGTAGGGCGCCAGCCCCATATGTTCAAACCCAGGCCTGGCCAAAAAATGCAAAAAAAAAAGGGAATTATTTCTGTTACTTACTCACTTTAGCTTGAGACTTCTTTTTTTTTTTTTTTTTTTTTTTTTGAGACAGAGCCTCAAGTGTTGCCCTGGGTAGAGCGCTGTGGCATCACAGCTCACAGCAACCTCCAACTCCTGGGCTCCAGCAATTTTCATGCCTCCGCCTCCCAAGTAGCTGGGAATACAGGCGCCGACCACAACACTTGGCCATTTTTTGGTTGCAGCTGTCATTGTTGTTTGGGAGGCTCAGGCTGGATGTGAACCCGCCAGCTCAGGTGTATGTGGCTGGAGCCTTAGCCACTTGAGCCACAAGTGCCGAGCCAGCTTGAGACTTTTGACTCATTTATGAACCTGATTCTCCTCCTTCAGCCAGTATGTGCACTGCTGAGGACAGGCCACTGGATGTGCTATTTGCCTTCTAGGAAGATGGCTCTACCTGAATGCTAAAGAAAGGACAAAGAAGGAAAAGACCAGCGCTGGGATAGAACCCTGGCTGGGCAGCTACTTCTCAGCAATAGCTCTGCACTGTGGAAGAGAAGGTACGCATTTTGAGCGGCACCAGGCACCTTTGGGACAACTGTTTGCTAACTAACTGTGCGCAACTGGGAATCCACCTTTCTGGGTCCCGCATTCTCATCAGTTAAATGAGGCAGATAATCACATCTACCTCACTGGCGTGCTGGAGGACTAAATGGGACAATTTATGTGAAGCATTGAGCACAATGTTGGCACTTAGCAAGATTTCAGGAAGTGTCAGCTGTTGTTATTAATATCTGAGTTTTCATTTATTTTGAGATTCCTATGTTGGAATTTACTTTTTTCAAAGTGCAGGCCTTACCCATACTTCATTTACAGTACGCACGTGAACGTCTTGTTTTTCCTTAATAAAATTTTAGTTTTTCAAGAAATGCACCAAGCAAAAACTTAGAAAGTTTGAAATAGAGAGACAGGAAGAAGAAAAAAATCCTAACACCACGTTTTTTTCTCTATTCATTCTTGTCTTTATTTGCATGTGTTTGGATAGCTGTAATGATCATGCATATGTAATTTTATATCCTAATTTGTGCATTTATGCTAATTTTTATATCGGTATTGGTCTTTATATTTGCCATTTTGGGAATCTGCATATTATTCCCTTGAGTGAATGTCCTGAAATTTATGTGATGATTCCTTTATTATTGGACATTTGGGGGGTATTTCTAATTTTTTGTTATTGTAAGTACCACGATTATAGACATTGTCTTTCACATGGCGTTTTCTGTATTTTGACTTACTCCTTAGGGTTTATGACTAGCAATGCATTGCCAAATTGTATTTTACCAACTGACAATGCCACCAGCAAACAGAAAATACATTTTATTGCACCCGAGGTAGTGAAGCTTTCTGGTTCTTGGTTATATATACTATGCAAACACGCAAAAAGTCACCCCATTGTCTTTGTCTTTTGATTTGCATTTCTTTCATTACTTGTGATGAACAGTTTTCTCTTTTACTTACTACAGCTAGTTGCTCTTCCTCTTTTATGATTTTTCAAAACCATTACGATAGCTTCTTGAATTGAATTATCTTAAAAATGGTTTTCTATCCACCTCAGAACACTATTACATTGTCACCAATAGTTATTTAGTGCCTACTTTGCACGCAGAACCGTGGAGGCTCTTGGTATGGGCCTAACGAGTGGTAGGGAGACAGGGCTTTGGCCCCTGGAGTGGATGCCTCCCAATGGAGAATGTGATGAAGCTGGACATCTTCTTGGATATTTATTGGCCTTTCATTGTTCTTCTATAAATTGCCCACTTAAGACATCCATTCATTTTTTTTTCCTTTTAAGACTTATGAGTGCTCGTTGCATATTTTGTTTATGTCTAAAATGTTTTGGGTATGTGCATGTGGGAGAGAAACAAAGACACCTGTATGTCTGTATATAGATAGTATTAGTTTTCTCAGGCTGCCGTAACAAAATACTGCTTGCCTGAAACATCAAGAAATTTATTTTTTCCCAGTTCTAGAGGTCTAAGTCAAGGTCTCAGCAAGTTTGGTTTCTCCTGACACCTCCCTCCTTGGCTTGTAAATGATCACCTTACTGTGACCATTAAAGTCTTCCTTAGTCTATGGGTGCCCTTGATGTCTGTGTATCTAATTTCCTCTTCAAGAACACCAACAACTGAGATGAGATCAGGACCCACCTGAAGGGCCTTATTTTAACTAAATTATGCTTTTAAAGGCCTTACCTCCAAATACAGTCCCATTCTGAGACAGTGGGAATAAAACTTCCACATATGAATTTGGGGGAGGACACAATTCAGCCCATAATATTGATATACATCTACATCTACATATAATAACTAGTTATATTTTAATTTAGTTAGGTCAGGCATCGTAGAGGAGTTTCCTAGAAGCAGAGGCTAGAGTAGAGATTTGGATACAAGTGGTTTATTTTAGAAACACTTTCAGGAGAAAACTGTTAAATGAAATGAGAGCATTAGGATGGGAACAGGGAAGAAGCAAGGATGTGGTTTTGGGTTACATCAAGCCTCAGCCTCCAGAGAGAGGAGAGGAGCTCAGAGGTGCTGCTGGTCCAGGAGGCAGTCCTTTAGAGGCCATTTGGCAGCAGTACCTAAGGAAACTAGCACCTGGCACTCCCGAGAGTAAAGACCCTGGGACCTCAGCTAGGCACACATACCATTTACACCACAACTTTCTGCTTTGTTCTTGCTGAGGCTCAGTCCATAGGTAGAAAAGGGATTTCCAGTATTTGCTTATATTTTCTTCTAATTCTTTTTACATCTGCTTAGAGAATTTAAGAATAAATTATTAATACATTATATAATTTAGTTTTCTGTATAGTGTGAGGTAGGGAAATAATGTGATCTTTTCCCAGTGGCTAATGAGTTTTCTCAACACCAGTCACTGACTAGCAATGTTTTGCCAAATTGTATTTTACCAACTGACAATGCCACCAGCAAACTGAAAATACATTATATCACTGATATAGTCACTGAGATAGAATACTGGGCCTACTGAGGTTGGAGTAAACAGGAAATTGTTGTTTGGTGACAAGCTTGGTATAGAAGTTAAAAACACAGGTTTTTGGTAAAAGGTCTTATTCTCAATTCTTCTCAAGTGTTCAACCCAACTTACCCCCAGAATGAGGGGGTGATAGAGAACGATGGGATGGAGCTTGGCAAGAAAGAGGGGATATTGTGTCCAGCTTTCATATTCAGCTCTACCAAAGAGGTCCTGCCATTGATATGAGGAGGCTGGTTCTCAGAGCAGTGCCTGGTCCTTGATTGAGACTCCGAGATGGTGAAAGTCCTTCTTACTGCCCCGTGCACTCATAACTGCTTCTCGACTCTTTGACAGCATTGTACATTTCTGGCTGGAGTATTTCCAAATGAACTTCCAGATTCCCTTGCTCCTGGGGACATTCTTGCCCCAGTGGTTGTCACCATTACATTTTCTTCCTTCAGGAAAGCCTCTTTTCCTTAGATCACAATGTATTTTCTTCCCTCGTGAACACTGAAAAGACACATTTGTCCATCTTTTCTGTGATGTCCAACTCCTCTGCCAAGCGACCTTCCTTCCTAACTTGGCAAAACCCTTCTGAGTCCTTAATTAACCTCTTATTCTTTTTATGGTAGAAAAAGAAGTGTGCTATTATTTAATCTTAACTTCTCATAAAATCTTTTCATTTTCTACTTTATTTTTCTTATCATTTTTGTGCACTCTCTTTTACCTCCCAGTAAACTTCCCCTTCCTCCTGGGTAAAGTACCTGATGTGTATATTTTTATAACTCCCTTGCTTTTTCTTATCTCGGATTACTTCATGTTAAATTAGCTCAATCTGGCTGGGGGCACTTGCACACATGATTACTTTAGTGGTACAGTGACCTTTTTGGAAAGGTTCTAGAATTGCTGATGAACTATCTGAAAAATGCTGAATTTGGCTCTGCCTGTGACCCAAGTCAGGGAGGGGAGTGGGACATATCCCTGACTCAGATCTATAATTTGTTTGCTCAGTTGAGTCTCTCAGAAGCTATTGTGACAGGAAACAGGGTCTCTTGCCTATAGCAAAGAAGGAAGTAGGGTGACTTTCCATGGTACATTGTAGCATGCAATCATTAAGTAGGATATGGTCAGAGAGGCTAGTGAATTTCAAAAGCGAGGTAATGATTCCTTTATAACAGCCTGCATATGACTTTGTCAAGGTCATTGTCAATGGAAAAGACAAGGTCAATGATTGTTTTGGGCCCTGAATATGAGTGGAGCACGCACCACCAGGCATTCCTCCAGAAGCTGCCTGCCATGCAGCTCCAATAGGTTAGACGTGTTTGGAAGATGAGATCAGCACAGACTATGTGATCCAGCCTCTAACCATCTAAATCTGTTTTATTTCCCTCATTTCCTTATTATTTCATCTGTATATAATAGGACCAGACTAACCCTAGGTCACAATTGTGAAGCAGGTAGCTAACTCTTCTTGTATCTGTCTCCTCCTTTTCAGGTGAGGTACTTCTCCCCCACCCTCATCCACAGGTGTTCCCATCATCATATTTGCTCTCTTCCTTCCTAGATTACCCACTCACCCTCTCTCTTAAATAATATTGCTTTTCTTGACTCTTGTGAATTCTTCAAAACATGCCCTTCCATGGTTCTATGCCCACAGTCACAGATGAATGTCCAGTGGGGCCATCTGGTTCTCCATTCACCTAAGGTATTAAGACATGGTAGACTTAACTCAGCAATAATAATCAACCAATATGGGAATTTCCAGCCACAGGGAAATTGTTTGGAAAAGTTTTTTTTTTTTTTTTTTTTTTTTTAGAGGTTGTGGGCATTGGAGGCAAGCTTAGGGAATTGATGGGCAGTATGCAAGTGGCTGTCTACTTTCAAAGTACAATTTTTAAAGAGTTAAAAAAAAAGACTCAACATATCATGAACTCATGTCAAAATGTATTCAGTTCATTAATGAGGGGACCAAAATTTGGTAAAGCTAATTCAGGAAAGAATAAGAGGAACTAGGTATTTGTAGCAATGCAAAAAAAAAAAAATGTTATACTAACATTACTAAATTAGAGATAGATTGCTAGATGGGATATACAACTGTATAATATGCTACAGGATGATATGCCCATAATCTTTGGGCTAATCTTTATTACTGGGCAGAAATTCCTTGCATATGTATTAGACAAAAACGTGCAGGTTAACTTGGGACAGTGTCTGAGTTCTAATCAATGGAAAGAAAAAGGTCCAAAAGAGGCATATTCCCCTAGGTAATTAAATTATCTTCGGGTGAGCCTGGGAAATCATGTTGCATTATGGTACCAAAATACAAATGCGGTCCTGTCTTGTTTTCTTCAAGTTTTGGTCTCACACACACACACACACGCTATCTATACACACACACATAGAGTGAAGAGATACATAATACACATATACACATATACACACAAATATGCATGCGTACATGTATGTTTTTGTTTGTATATATGTATGTGGTATTTGTATGCATCTATGTGTATATAATACCACTATATATAGTGTTTTCTATGTACTACATATGCATACACACATGTACACACTCACAAAACCTCCCTAACACCTTCTAAAGCACCAAGTAATTCTGCAGATTTGTAGCAAGCTGGCCCTGATACTTGGATGCTGCTCCCAGAGATTCTACTTTAAGTAGAAATGGTATGGAGGGTAACCTGCCATTGGAGGTTTTCAAAGCCAGTCCCGATAATGACCTTTACCTCTTTTCTGGAAAATGAAGGAAAGGTTCTTTTATCTCAGGAAGAAGCAATCCCGGGACAGCTTTCTGATTCCTCCAGTTTCTTGTGTCCGGATTCTCCTTGGTCTCATGCCTCTTCATGATAAGGGCAGGGCACTCAAACAGCTTCTTACCTGGCTGGCTAAAGTAGCTGAACTCCAAACCATTGTAGAATTGAGTGTTGCTTTCAGGAATCTGGTAACTTATTCAGATAGTGTAGCCAATATGCAAAGAGCACACAAGGCTCCTTACCCAGGGGAGGGGATGATTTCACAAGTGTGGAGGCAGCATCTCAAGCCACAGGCTTCCTTGGTGTGTGGCCTGCACAAAAAGCTCCACTCCAATTACATTTATTTCATTTAGGAAGAGCCTCTCATCACTATCTTCTTGGGACACTTGAAGCATTGTGGAGGCCTTGATGGGTTTATCCCGTAATTGCCCAAGAAAGGATGTTATTTTCACCTGCCCATTGCATTTTCTCCCTTTCCATTCTGTTCCTCAATGCCATATTAGATGCCAGGCTCCATTTTCATCAAGGTCTTTATCCTCTGGCATATCTTCTAGCACTCGTGTGACTTCCCAGGTGGAATGAGAGGAGAATGTCCAAGAAGAGAGAGATGCTATGGAAACATAGGAGTGTACCCAAGAGAGGGGCTTGAGAGGGTGGCCCCCACCTGGTGCATTGTCTCACATGCACTAGAGCCACTTTCTCCAAAACTTGCTCCTTGGAGACAGCAGTGGCCCTGGAGGTGTCTCAGCAGTGAGGGGTCTGCAGACTCCCCTTCCACAGAGCAGCCCCTGCTTGGTGATTTGACACCTGGGTCCTATGGAGGATTTCTTTTGCAAAGACAACTCATGTGTCACAAATATTAGAACTCCTGCAGCTGCCCTATTAAGGAGGACTCCTTTTTTCAGCATTTTGTGAACCTTCCATGTTCTTTTTAAGATGTACTCTTAGTCTTCCCTGGGATGGGATAAATTCCCTCTCATGATCGCCTATTTTCAAGGCTGAATAGTGGGCTTGGTTCTGGAAATCTGGAGTCACAAGAGGGGAAATGTCCAGGAACTAGACTGCCTTCCCGGGTTCTAGATCCACCAAGACCTTCCCAGAGAACAGAGACCAATAGCATCGTGCCTCAGTGGGGGTGATTCCATCTGGGAGGGGAGAATGAGAAAAGTGCAGCCCTCCTTGAGTCAACCCCTCTGACCCCACGGTGGTTTCCAAAATGCAGTCTTAGCTGGCCTGAGTCCCTGCCTATCTCCCCAGTCCAGGGTCATGCTCCAAATTTTTGCTGCCACCTATTGACAACTGCACTCCTCTCTTCAGGCATGAGAGCTCATTTACTGCCTGGTGGGTGCTCTGGGTACCTCCGTGTGGACTGCTGTGCATGTTCAAGCACATTCTCACCCTCCTATTGGCCTCCCAGAGATCTCAACTCTCCTCATTGCTCCCACGTGCTAACCACTCTGCCTCACCCACTCACAGAGCAGTTTCAGAGGTCTAGACAAAGTTTGAGGGCACTTTTACGATGACGCCTGTGACCATGGGAGCAGGAAGTAAAGACTGAGAAGTAGAGTCACCTCAGTAATAAGAGATAAAAATTACCACTGTGCCAGCATGGTTCTAAGTGCTCTTGCAACAGTCCTATTCGGTAGGTATGATCCTCATCTAGTGGACTATGATCCTCATCTCTAACTAAGGCTCAGAGAGGTTACAAAAGTTGCCCAGTGTTGCAAGGTCAATAGATGGTGGGGCAAAAATCAAACCCAGGCAGCTCAGCTGCAGAACTTTCAAGCACTATGTCATACCATTCTAATGAATATTCATAGTTGGAGGGCTAAAATGCAGGTCCAGAACTGGAGGTTGGGGTGTGTTTCTGAGGTCTAAGAGAAAGCATTGAAAACAGTGAGAAAAGGTCTGGCTAGGTAGCTCACACCTGTAATCTCAGCATTTGGGAGGCCGAGGCAGGTGGATTGCCTGAGTTAACAGGTTTGAGACCAGCCTGAGCCAGAGCAAGATCTTGTCTCTAAAAAATAGCCAGTTGTTGTGGAAATCACCTGTAGTCCCAGCTACAAGGGAGGCTGAGGCAAGAGAATTGCCTGAGCCCAAGAGTTTGAGGTTGCTGTGAGCTATGATGCTACAGCACTCTACAGAGGGTGACAAAGTGAAACTCTGTCTCAAAGAAAGAAAAAAGGAAAGAAAGGAAGGAAGACAGAAAAAAAAGAAAGAAAGAAAGAAAGAAAAGAAAGAAAGAAAAAGAAAGAAAGAAAGAAAGAAAGAAAGAAAGAAAGAAAGAAAGAAAGAAAGAAAGAAAGAAAGAAAACAGTGGGAAAGGTATGAGTTAGTAAGAACAAGTATTTCACAAGTTAAGTAGATGTTGCCTGTTATACAAAAAACATAGTGAGGACCACAGTAACAAAATTGCCATTGTAAAAGTTTATACCAAACACAAATAAGTGGTGGATTATTACTGCTTCCTGTCGGGCATTAGGCCAACCTGAATTATTAAAAACGAACCTTGTCTCAGCCACAGTGAGATGGTAGTACATCTTTGAAGAAGGTGATAAATATCCAATATGTTTCATTGTCATTTCCACGTCTAATTTTGTTCAGAAGGTAGAAGTCTTTGCCAAAAATTTCCCAGAAATGCACGTAAGCAGCGAATTATTTCTTAGAAGTCATGCACATTTTTAATACCACGCCGGGCCTTCTTCTCCAGGGATTGAAGCAGTTTGCTGGAATCCTAGCCTTCGCCACCAGTAGGGTTAGCTGTCCTGAGCTTTCTCGGGGAACAGGTTTTCGGTTTGATTGCCGTGGCAGGGTCCAGGATGGGTGTACATGTTGGGTGACCAGGTCACTCTGACCGATGGCCACAGCTGCCTGGCTAATTGGTATACGAGTCTTTCGTGCTTCCCTGCCACACCAGGCTGCAGCTTGAGCTCTATTGAATGCCCTTCTCTGCTTGTCCTCGTGCTGGGGGAAACTGCAATTTGCAGCATGTGGAGCTGTGAGCTCCAGTTCAACCAGGCTAGATACAGGCGAAGTAATTGGAGCCAGAGCCTCTGCTGGACTCACACTGCTGGCCTGACCGGGAGGTTAAAAGACATAACTGCTAATAGGCACTGAAAGCACTGGTGTCTCCCCAGAGGCACAGAGAAGCCCGTGCAGGAAATCGATATGGCAAGAGATTATTCTGCTTCTCCCATTGTCCCTTTTTACCAAGACCAGATAATGGGAGGGATGTCCCCAGAGTACATTATTAATTGTACACGGAGAATTGGGGGGAAGACCAGAGGAGGCAATAGCTGCCCGTTCAAAGTGGCTTCTGCTGGGAACTTTTTGATTACAGGACTATTGACTGGAGTGTTCTTCTAGACAGGAGACCTGTTAAAAAAAAAAAAATCCAACATGGAAATTCAATCCATGAAACAGAGTGGAGCAGACAGGGCAGGAGCTGTGGGTGCCTTGTTGCAGGTTGTGGACAAGCTGGAATTCAGCAGCCAAGGCGTGCCTGCTTCTCCACGCACAAATTTTCTGCTTTGTAAGAAGTCTCTCATCTGGCCTTCAGGGGAGCGTGGAATTGAAGGGTTTCTGCTACGCTGGGGTCACCATCAACCCCTGAGGTTCCAGACTGGTGGAAAAATACTCCGGCTTCCTGTCCTCAGTAAACATTTGAGATGACTGCTACGCCTACACGGGTCAGAGGGTCTCCAACAGATAATCCCCCTATCACTTGTGAATATACCCTGGGGTACACTCTAGGGGATCTTTGCCCCTTTCCATTTTCACTGTCTCCGTCTGTGCTTCCCAGGGTCTTCTTTCAGTACACTACCAGAGCTGCCCTGGTATAGGCAGGGCGAGGGCCCAAGGCTGCCATTGGCTATCTCCTTTCCCCTGCTCCCGGTCCCTGAAACGCTAGTGGAAGCCAGGTACGCCATCCACAAGCCTTTGAGTCCCTCTTCAAAATGAAAATACCTGCAGCTGAATTTATATCTCTGCTCTTTTTCCTCACTTGCCTTATCTTTGTCAATGCCCCACCTTGTTCCTATGACCCCATACCTCTAATGTTCATTACCCAAGCTTCCCCCACCCCTGTCTCCCACCTGCAATCAGCTGCATGTTTTCCTGAGTCGACCACATGAACAGTTCCTGAACACATCCTTGCCCAACCACCTCCACCTCTGTGTTTTCTGCAGAGCCCAGCTGTCCTGGGTGGCTGTCTTGGAGTCTTCCATGGTGGATGCCTGCCACATCCTGACCCCTTTATATCTGCTACACCCATTCCCCCAGACGCAGTGAGTGCTACAGCCAACAGTGTGTAACTGCAGACTCCTGAAGAGACTTAGCCTCGGCTTACGGCGTCCATGTCAGCCAGGGATATTGGGGGCTGATAACTCCCAATCCCCAGGTGTATCCAATAGCAGACTGTTGCAGGGTACAAATGATGCTCAGATCCTTGCCTTGACATGGGCTGATTTTGTGGACTGGGTCAAAGACAGACTGTCTGGGGCCACATCGTTGCCATGTTTCTCCCCCTTCCTTACCCTACTTTCCTCACTCCCTTATCCATTTTTCTAGGACAATAATGTAGTCACTCAGCAAATCAGAGATACTGGAATCCGTATCTCAGCCTCGACTTCTAGGTAGCCCAACCTAAGAATTGTCATGGTCTAGGATGCAGGAGCCCTTTAGGGAAGGACTTGCCACTGCAATGGAATGGTCAGGATGTTCCTTCAGACACGGCCATCCATCATTTGCTCTAAATCTTCCCTGGGTTGAGTTCCCCAGATGTCATTCTGCTGTTTCTTTCCTGAATTTTTCTCCTTTTCCATGACCCCTATGGATCAATAGCCCTGTCAGACCTTATAATTTTGTTGCTAAACATTGTTAGTAATTTTTGGATAATTTTTCAAGGTCTATATCTTTCTTTTCTTAATGCGTCTTTGTCTGGTTTTTGTATTAGAATAATGCTGGTCTCATAGAATGAGTTGGTAATATTCTTCTTCAAATATTGGTAAAATTCACCGAAGTCATTTAGGCCCGGAGTTTCCATTCTTTTTTATTCTTTCCTCCGCCCTACCTCCACCCCCAAGTCCATGGGCAGGTTCTGTCCATTCTTCACTCTTTCTGGCTTTGGTTTGGGGACATCAAATTTTCTTAGCCTGTGGATTCCAGAGTCTATTGTTTGCCTCTCTCCTGAGAGACAGGGACAGTCCCACTTCCACTCCCACAGGGCTCCAGGTATGGGTTACACAAGTCATCCTGTGATCTGCATGTAGAACTTTCTTTTCTGGATTCCTAAAACCTTCTCACAGTTACTGTCCTGGGGCTGTCTGCCGCCAGGTGCGGGGATGACGACAGAGCATGGATGCTGCCGTGAAAAGTTGCACACTCCAGCTCTGGGCATCTGTGTGCAGCCACAGCTGCCCTGGGTCTGGAAACCCATGGGATAGCACCTCTGCTGGGTGAAGAGGCATACCATAGCTCACACCAGCCTGCCCCTCTCTGGAATCGAAAATACTCAAATCCAGTTCCCACTTTGTGTTTCCTTCTTGGTCTTGGTGGAGAAGGCATGAGGTAATGATGACTTAGCTCTGTCCTGGGATTATCTGGGGTTAGGGGTGAGGAGAGAAACATCTGGGTGCCTCTTCTATGACAGATGGCTAAAAATGCCAACCACGAGCTCTGCAGGAAGGAAAAGTCAGTGAACTTTGGGATGCGCCTCCTCTCAACTCAACTTCTTCAACTAAAAATGAAGTTTGAAATAATACTAGACCAAAGAATCGTTGCAATAATTACACATCTGTAATGCAGACGTTCATCATTATATCCATAAATCTTTAAGATGTGTGGAGTTGACCTGGCCTTCAATCTCCAGACAATCTTCAATCTCTATCGCAACCTGCCATTGCATGTGGAGGGGGAAGTCTAGCACATCCTGCCCCTTCTTCCTGTAGGAATTCCCATAGGACAGACACATCTCCTGGTCGCCCCCTGCTGGGATTCCCTGCCATGGCAGATGTTCCATTTCTCTTCGTTCTCCACTCATTTGGCTCGTCTTTTCTCTCAATTCCATTCAACTGAATAGTGAAACCCTTCCCCTTTTACTTTGTTTCCCTAGGCTTCCCCAAGCATGAGGCATTTGTGAGTACCAGTCTTTTAAAGAACACGAGTTTTATAATAACACAGGTATTATAAAACCGAGGGACTTTGCTCAGTCACTTTACTAGGAAATGTGTCTTCTGCTCCCTGTACTCTGATGTTGGATGGAAACACACACTCTGTTCGTGCTGCTTTCTCCCAACAAGGACGCAGTTGTCTACTTAACTCCTCTGGGCACACTTGCAAATAGTCATTGTGGAGACCCAGGGGCATTGGGGCTGACGTACAACACAGAGGACAGCTTACATGTAGAATAAGATCTTTCTCTTTTGGGTCCCTACATAGGTCCCTGGCCTGTTCCTATGTAGCCCCTTGTAGCTTCTCACAACCATGGAGAGAGATTTAGATACAGGGAGTCCCCAGGTTACGGATGAGATAGGTTCTGTAGATTTGTTCTTAGGTTGAATTTGTACATAACTTGGAACAAGTACATTCCCCTATTACCTGTAATAGCCTCCATTTGTAAGTGTGAGTCACATGCCAGTTGGATGTTTGTAACTCAGGGATTTACTATAATAGACTCTGTTTGTGAAAGTTGTGCGTAAGTTGGATATTAGCACCTCTATTCATAAGTGCTAGTCGTATGTCAGTCAGATGCTTGTAACTCAAGGACTGTCTATTTAGCCTATTCTTGGAGTACAAATCAAACTGGTTTTTGATGCCAGACGGGGACAGGAAGATTTTTCTTTGCTTTAGTCTAGGACCTACCAGTGGAGTATAGATATTTCCTGCCTGAGGTGAAACAGTAATTAAAATGATTTATAGTGGCAATATCATTCTCTTCTAAAGAAATTTGACCTTCTTTCACAGCAGTATGGTCCAGCCCTATGGTCAGACAAGACATCACAGAGTCATCAAACACTGGTACACTTTTCAAAGTCTGGGTTATTCAGTCTTATGTGATCTTACCCATGATCATCTTACTACCTTAATGTAAAGCACTTGATCAAGGTCATTGTTAACAATGGTAGCCATTGTTACTGATTATTGTTGCGATGATGATTGCTGCACAGCTTCCTATCTTTTAGCCACTTCCTATATTTCTTACTTTGCCATTCCTATCTTCCCCACCCCCAGCATCCAACCTGTAAATTCCAGAGTGCTGCAAGGCCTGCTATGGCCACGTTATAATGCTCTAGGACTTATTTTCTACATTTATAAACTGAGAATGTTAAAATATATAAATTTCACAGTTTCCCTGCTGTGTTAGCATTCTGTGTTTCCAAGATTAATCTGAATGCCCCTTAATTTGTTACCTATTTAAAGAGGAAAATTTTCCATTCTCTCTTGGTGATGGAAAGTCCTGCTATTTCCTTGATTGATATAATAGACTCTGCACACACACTGCCAGTATATAAACATCAAATAAATATATATTTCTAATGAATTATTTACATTATATATAAGCATTAGTTAAAGTGGTTTTGTTGAAATGGAATTACAAGTTGAAAAATCAGTGTTAGAAGAGGAAGAAAGGGGAATCATTCTTCACTTCCAGTTAGTTGAAGGCAATAATTGCTGGGAAAAGAGGAGGTTTTTAAGGACTTCTGTGTGAAGGGCAGGGAGAAGGCCTGCAGGCACCTTGGCAAAGATAAAGAAAATCATCAAGTCATAGGGTATGGATTAATAGAAAAATCAAGCTGGGGAGAAAGAAGCAAGGATTTTGTTTGATTGGGTAAGCTCTGAGCAAAGCGAAAGCCTCAGGCTCTCCCCACTCTTCCTACAGTCTCTGATAAGATTCTATTGATGCTCCAGAGTATTAGGTACTTCCTTAAGGAAGTGAACAGGGAATACTATGGAAATAATAATATCAATGGGACATAAGTAGAATCAGTATTTATGAGTGCTTCCTATATTCCTGTTCTTGAATGGAAGACTTTCTATGGATGACCTTGTTTAGTTATCCCAACATGTGCATCCCAATGTCATCACCTGCCATTTGCACATGAAAAGGTCATCTAAGGTGTACGGTTGTTAATGATTTGCCTAAGACCATGAAGCTATTAAAAGTTTCCAAATTAAAGTGTAACTCCAAAGTGCTCCATTGATGCTGATGCTCTCAACTAAATACTTAAATGAATAAATAAAAATGACATGTCCAGAAACAAACTAAGTTCTGGGAATATATATATAAGCTGAGCTCTTTGGTTGGGATGACTTTAGCTTATGACCTTGAAATGTTCTCTCTTTAGAACATGGCGCGTTTAAACCCTCCAGGCTATCTAGAGAGTTTAATAATTTTCTTAGAAATCGACTGTTTCTTTTTCTGGCCAAGAATTTAATTGGGATAACTTCATCACTGTTAGCTAAA
The DNA here is from genome assembly GCA_963574655.1 of Perodicticus potto. Lineage (NCBI taxonomy): Eukaryota > Metazoa > Chordata > Mammalia > Primates > Lorisidae > Perodicticus > Perodicticus potto. Next base: position 31,119 of record CAUYRH010015630.1, on the reverse strand, counting down.
CTTTTTGAGTTACAAGAGTATAAAGAAATGTTGGAGTGGTTTTCAGAAGAGGAAAGGTAGTCTTTTTATATTTACTCCTGTTTCTCTTCCTTTCTTCTCTTTCCTCCTCCCTCCTTCCCTCCCTTCCCAAACTGAACAAAACCCTCCATTTGCCTTTCATGTTCTAAAACTCTTGCCTTTTAGAAGAAATAATACCTGAAAAGTTCTATCCAAAAAGATATTGGAAGGCAACTTTCAAGCAACCAAATTTGATATCATTTCTTGTAATTACCATTAATTGAGAATTTTTTTTGTGTTGAACATTGTGTTCAATATGTACATTATTGTACGATACTGCTGTTGTTACCTCCAGTTTAAGTGCTATTATTGCTTCTAATTTAAAAAATAAAAAACTTGTTCAAGATCACTTGTCCAAGGTCACACACCTAGTAAGTCATAGAGACTAGATTTAAGCTTCCTGAGCCAAAGACTGTGCACTTAATCGTAACACCATACTGCATATTACCATGGGAGAGCTAGTCTTGTCAAATCCACAGGAGACTTGAACAACGATCTACTGTTAGACAAGTGCCTGTCTCTTTTGACCATTCTTTCATCCATTTATCCATCCATCATTCCATCCATTCAGTAAGTATTTATCTTGTATAAACAATTTACTCACACTCTAAACAAGCAGAGAAATCAACTGCTTGGAGGTTTCTATCCTGTTATTGTTTCATGTTGTTTCTAAGAAGAATGAAACTGAAAGAGAAGCATTGACAGTCTTATTTGTCTGCTCAATAAGGTAGTATGTGGGCATAAATCGGTATGATCCAAGGGGCTGGGCAGGGCATTAAGCGTTGGGTAAGAATGAGGCATCTCTTACTCTCTGATTCTTGGCACTTTCCTTTAATGGGACAGCAAGTATGGTGTGAGTCACCCAGCTTGCCCTATTTTGTTCCTGCTGTAGCAGGCCCAGCAGATTTCCCTGTACAAATTCTTGCTTCTAAGGATTCCCTCACTTGCATTATATCCAACAATAACCTGGATCTATTGTATGCTGGGCACCAAATAATAAAGTGACCCTAACCTTAAATCATGCTCAGTACATGATAATTTTCTTACATTTTACAGTGGCTTCTAAATGTTGGTCCAATACTGGATTCATCAAATCACCCAAGGAACCTCATAATGATCATTTTCCTTCCTTCCTTCCTCTCTTTCTATTTTCTTTTCTTCTCTTTCTCTCTCTTTCCCCTCCCCTCTACTCTCCCTCCCCTTCTCTCTCTCTTTTCTTTCTTTCTTTCTTTCTTTCTTTCTTTCTTTCTTTCTTTCTTTCTTTCTTTCTTTCTTTCTTTCTTTCTTTCTTTCTTTCTCTCTTTCTTTCTTTTTTCCTTTCTCTCTTTCTCTATTTCTTTCTTTTCTTCCTCTTTCTCTCTCTTTCTTCTCTCTCTCTCTCTTTCTTTCTTTCTTTCTTTCTTTCTTTCTTTTTCTTTCTTTCTTTTCTTCCTCTCTCTCTCATCTCCTTCTTTCCTTCCTTCCTTCCTTCCCCTCTCTCTTTCTTTCTTTTCTTTCTTCTCTCTCTCTCTCACTCCCTTTTCCTTCCCTCCCCCCCTTCCCTACTCCTCCCCTTCCCTTCCCTTCTCTCTCTCTCTTTCTTTATGTCCCTCTCTCTTTCTTTCTTTTCTCTCTCTCTCACTCCATTTCCCCTCTCTCCCCTTCCCCTCACCTCCCTTCCCTTCTCTCTCTCTCTCTTTCTTTCTTTTCTTCTCTCTCCCTCTCTCTTTCTGTCTCTCTCATCTTTCTCCCTTTCCCCTCTCTCCCCCTCCCCTTCTCTCTTCCTCTCTCTCTTTCTTTATTTCTTGAATATGTAGCACAAAGTGATTAGCAGACTCTGTGGCCTGAGTTCAAATTTGACATGGGCTCAGCCTGGCACAATGGCTCACACCTATAATCCCAGCACTCTGGGAGGTCAAAGTAGGTGAATTCCTTGAGCTCAGGAGTTGAAGATCAGCTTTAGCAAGAATGAGACCCCATCTCTAAAAATAGCTGGGCATTGTGACAGGTGTCTACAGTCCCAGATACCTGGGAGGCTGAGGCAAGAGGATCTCTTGAGCCCAAGAGTTTGAGGTTGCTGTGAACTATGACACCATGGCACTTTTTCCAGGGTGACAAAAAAAAAATGTTTCTTGGCCTGTGTCTTTGGTTTCCACATCATTAAGGATGATAACAACACTTTCTGACTCATATGGTTAAAATGAAGATTTAGAGAGTTAATATTATACATAAAACATTTAGAAGAAGGGTCTGCCACTTAGTAAGTGCTATAGATTACTAGCTAATATTATTATTAAAAATATAAATCACAAAACTTCACTCACATGAATTGGATGAGAATCTTTGCAGTTGGGGGCCAGAATAGTCAATTTTTTTTTTCCTGGTTTTCCAGATGCTCCTGGTTCTGGTTTTAGACCCTAATGTAGAGTATCCAGAAAAATGCTGTAAATGTGGGATAAGGTCCTGGGTCTCTTTCTTTTCCTCTTTTTGACCAGTTGCTTCTCCTTCTTTATGTCCTAATGGGAATCTCATGCCTTCGAACATCTTTTTCTGTATTCTATTGATCCTACTGAGGCACCCTCTTAAGATGTGATGATGATCAGGGATTATTTGATTAAGACTGATTAAGTCTTTCACCTGTGATCTATCCTCCCTGGTTCTTCATAGTTTGGTTGACCCTGTGAGGTTGCAAGTTCTTTATTATAGCCCCATACCTATAGGGCTGCACACAGCCAGAGCCTGATGAATGTCAAGTGTGTAAAGACCCAGACACATTGCTTGAGCAGGTATTCTGATTGCATCTGATGTATTTATTTGTAAGGGCCCCATTCAGCTGGTGGGAGTATGTCTCCTGATAACCTGCCATGATAACCAAGTAACTATCCCATTTTATGAACCTTAAAAATCTGAAATGGGAAAAATCACATAGTGAATAAAATATTGTGTATTTTGGTTTACTTGTCTCTTAAGTATCCTGGACTTGCTGTCTATGTGACATTGACCACACAGCCTAAGATTAACAGTATGAGGAGAAGGTTCTAAGAAAAGCAAGTAAAATGATTAAACATGTTTGCAGGTAAGCACATGCCCATTGACTCTAGGACGGAAGACAACAACTTTGGAAGACATAATAGAGGTGGCTTCCTGGCCAACTGCAGTCCTCCTAAGGCTTCCTAGGAGTTGTTCCTCTCCTGCTCCAAGCAGCAATCAACAGCCACCCTGATTTGTCAAAGAGAGAACACAAGATCTGTTTGTGTTGGGTGGAGCAGAGACCTCCCCTGGGAGTTCCTGGATAAAAGCCACAGTTAAGGATCTACTAGATCTGCTTAAGGCCATGGCCAGTCTTGTGCAATTGATAGCTTAAAGAGCAAATTCAGCAGACAGTGAGGTGCACTGAGCAAAGATGGTGAAAGGGAGACAGGAAGTCACAGCAGCATTTGAAGCCCTGGTGTTAGTTCTCCCAACCTTACTCCAGACCCGTCCTCTCTGCAGTGTAGCATGTGAAGTGATTGCTTTCTCCTATTAAGATGTTAATATGAGTTGGTTTCATTTGAATGCCACAGAGTTCTGACTTGTTAGAGTGGAATTAAAGTTAGAGGAAAGACCCTGGGAAACTTTTTCCTCTATGAGAATATAACTGTATAAATACAGACACTACTTAACTTACAATGGGATTATGTCCTGATAAACTCATTGTAAATCGAAAAGATCATAATCTGAAAATGCATTTAATGCATCTGACCTCCCAAACATCAAAGCTTAGCCTAACCTACCTTAACCATGCTTCAAACATTTACATTAGCTTACTGTTGGGCAAAATCATCTAATAACTGCCGATTTTAAAATAATGTGTTGTATGTCTTATGTAATTTATTGTACCCTGTACTGAAAATGAAAAACAAAACGATCGTATGGGTACTTGAAGTATGGTTTCTATTGAATCCCTATCACTTTTACAACCTTGTAATGTAGAAAAATTGTTAAGTCAAACCATCCTACGCTGGGGTTGTATACATTTTGGGGGGTTCACCCTGTGTCACACTCTTGACTCACAGTAAAGAAGGGGTTAACTAAAATTCTTACACATTTTTCAGATAAATTTCAACCAAGTTATAGCTCTGTCTTTTTGCATTGGGCATTTAATTTTTTCAACTAAATGGAAGATTTTATCTTTATCTTTCTTAAACTCCATTTTGTTGGTTATGGCTCAGTGTTCACATTTGTGAAAGGTTTGAACATTGCTTTTTATCGTCTATCATATCCTCTCTCCCTCTGAGTTTATGTCATCTGCAAATTTGATATACATGTGTTTTACATCTTTTATACATATCACTGTTTATAATGTTAAAAAAGTCGAGTGGTTGTGACCATACAATTTCCCTTGTATGCATATATCCTTTCACATCTGCATAAGGAGACATATTGAAGGATTTTCTTTGCAGAATTATTATAGGGAAAAATAGGAAAGACCAGAATATGCAGTAGTAGGTAAATAACTAAATAACATTTGGTACACTTATATGATGAACTACATTACTATAAGGAAAAGGAATGAACTAGAATGTTAACTCTGAGCACTGATTGCTCTTAAAGCATATTTATGATGAAAGCAAGGTGCAGACTGACACATAAAAGGCAACGTGATGCTATAACAACATGTTATGTGACAGAATGTTAAAATGGTCGATTCGGGGTGGTAGGAACATGTGTCATTATTGTACCATACTTATAGTTTTTGGTGTTTTGTTTTTTAACATCGCATTGCACTAGCTAAAACTTCTAGTATGATGTTAAATAAAATGGATATGAAGGGATTGATTAAAATAATACTATTTTATTGTGGTAGGAACAATGAACACTTTTGTTTTTTTCTGGAGACTGAGTTTCACTTTGTCACCTTTGGTAAAATGTTGTGGCATCATAGCTTACAGCAACCTCAAACTTTTGGGCTCAAGTGATCCTCTTGCCGCAGCCTTCCTAGTAGTGGGGACAACAGGCACCTGGCAGCACTCCTGGCTAGTTTTTTTAATCTTTAGTAGAGATGGGTGCCTCCGTCTTACTCAGGCTGGTCTTGAACTCCTGAGCTCAAGCAATCCATCTGCTTTGACCTCCAAGAAGCTAGGATTACAGGCATGAGCTGTTGAACCTGGCCTGAACATTTTTTTAAGGGTACAAACACTCTTAACTATGAGCACTGTGTTGTACGGCAGATCTTCAGAACTTTCTCATCTTGCATAACTGAAATTTTATACGCCTTGAGCAACTACTCCCTGTCCTCCACTCCTCAGAGCCTGGAAACCACCATTCCACTTTTTCCTTCTATGCGTCTTCCTATTTTAGTGCCTCATGTGAGTGGAATCATGCAGTATTTGTCCTTCTGTGACTAGCTCATTCCTCTTAGCATAAAGTCCTCCAGGTTTATTTATCTGTGTTGGCACAAATGATGGGATTTCCTGCTCTCTGTCTTTTTTTTTCAGGCTGACCCATATTTTATTCATCCATTCATCGATGCCATGAACAATTAAATTGTTTTCACATCTTAGCTATTGTGAGTAATGATGCAATGAACACAAGGGTGCAGGTGTCTCTTCAAGATCCTGATTTAATTTTTTGCATAAATACTCAGAAGTAGGATTATTGAATCATCTAATAGTTCTGTTTTTATTTTTTTGAGAAACCACCATAGTGTTTCCTATTATGGCTGCACCATTTCACATTCCTACCAAAGGTGCACAAGGGTTTCAATTTCCCCACATCCTTCCAATATCTAGCTTTTTTTTTTTTTTTTAATAATGGCCATTCTAATGAGTGTAGATTGTGGTTTGATTCTCATTTCTCTGATGATTGGTGATGTTGAGCATACTTTCATATATCCATTGGCCATTCATATTTTTTTTGGTTCCCAGATATAGTATTAGACACTCTGATAGCAGCATCCATCAATCTGATTGGTCTCCTTAATAAACTTAGCAAGAAAGCAAATGAATTTGGTTTGATGTGACAAGTTTAGCAGAGATTAAACGGGCTAGAATACTCCCTGATGCCATTCTTCTTGTTGGGCATACAGAAGATCGCATTTTCCAACATTCCTCGCATTTGGATCTAGGCCATGTGATTAGATTCTGGTTTATGAAATGTGGACAGAGATGACATATGCCACTTTTAGACCTGGCCATCAAACTCCCTGCATGATCCTCTATGTTGTCTCCTCTCTTCCATGATGGAAAGGATGACCATTCAGAAGACAGCCACCCAGCCATCCACTCCACCTGCAGCAGACTGGGATGGATGAATGACAAACCCCCATTTGTCAAGTCACTGACAACAAGAACATTCTGTGTCAGCATTTAATGCTGTTTACACTTTTGATGCTCTAGCTTTTCTAAAAATATTTATTTGTTGAGAGAGTAGTATTCAAATATTTTTAAAAAACCCTTAACTTTCTACTATTCTAAATCAGCTTTTAACGTGTTTTCCTTTTCACTTTCCATTATAACTTATAGACACATTTTAAGAGAGTTGCAATTAACCTGATGCAAAAATCATTTGGGATAATTATTCTCTAGGGGCAGGCTTTTTAAATAAATCTTTTTTTCCTTTTTTCAAGAGCTATTTTAGGATATATTCAAGAGGTATACACCTATTTAATATTTTCCAGGATGATTTTATAAATTTGCAATAGCATCAGCAGTTTTCCTGCAGTACTGAGACTATCTTTTACCCATTTTATTTTTTAAAATGAAAATACTTGTGTGCATTTCTATACATAAAAATAGTATAATCTTGTTTGAAAGCCTCAGACAGTACAGAAAAATGTAAAGAAGTGAACAAGCACCCATATTGCCACTATCTAGTAATGGCATTTTGGTGTGGAGTCCTCAGGTAATACACATGTGCACACACACTCAAGTGCACACACAAAGAAGTTGATTTTATATGTAACTCTCAATATAATCTATCTTAGCAATAAATTATGGACATTTTTATTGCCAACAAATATAGATCTATGCCATTATTTTAAATGTAGCCTGTCCAATTTGGAAGCCACTAACCAATGTAGCTGTTTATATTGAATTAAAATGAATTAAAATTAAATCTAATTAAATAACATTAAAAATTCATCTTTTTTTCAGTCACATGAGCCACATTTCAGATGTTCAAGAATGATAGATGATTAGTGTTTACTGTATTATACAGCATAGATATAGAACATTTACTCTAGCACTGATAGATCTGTTGGACAGCATGGTTATAAAGTTATGAAGATTTGTGCAGGTTTATCAAACAAATTCCTTCTTCTTGGATATTAGGTATTCCTCAGTTTTTTCTTTTTACTAGTCAAAGCAATATTGCAATGAACATTTTCATAGCAATCTCTGGGTTATAGAAAATATCCAATTACTTTCCAATCTCTAAAGTGGGATGAACTGTTTTGTTTTTTTTGAGCCAGAGTCTCATTTTTTCACCCTCAGTAGAGTGCTATGGAGTCACAGCTCACAGCAACCTCAAAGTCTTGGGCTCAAGAGGTCTTCTTGCCTCAGCAGGCCAAGTGGCTGGGACTACAGGCACCTGCCACAACACCCAGCTAGTTTTTTTGAGATGGGATCTTGCTCTTGCCCAGGCTGGTCTCAAACTCCTGAGTTCAGTCAATCCACCTGCCTTGGTCTCCCAGAGTGCTAGAATCATAGATGTGAGCCACTGAGCTTGGCTAAATGGGATGAACTTTGACATAATAGCACATGTTAGTTCCACTTCTGACCTAGAATTTGCCACAATTACCTCCTGAGTTTTGTTCTTTGACTTCACTGTCAATCTTATTTGGATGCTTCAATATCTCATGTTTTAAATGTTGCTTCATATACCTATCTTATCCTTACTACCTCTATGTAAAAAAAAAGCAATTGTTGTCCCCAACTCTCTACCTTTTTTTGGAAGTAAGTTTTCAAAATGTCTTCCCCTTTTACCTTTTACTTCTCTATCAGGCTTAGTAGAGGGCTGCCTTGTGCTGTAATAACAAATATGCTCAACTTGTTTGTGGCTTGGTAGACTAAGGTTTTAGTTCTCACTCATGCTATCATTGTGGTTGGGGCTCTAGTTAAATTTATTCTCTGTCCAGCTGGATGGAGCAGACATTATTAGGAAGGTTACTGTGACTAAGAATGAAATTGCTTGGTGAATTAATGCTCTGAGTCTTAAAGAGTTGCCTCCTGGAAGTGACACATGTGACTGCCACTATTATTTCAGTAATCAAAACAAATCACACCATCTTGCTTAACTTTAAAGAAGGTGGGAAGTACCATCTGTGTCTGGAAGAATAGCTAGAAATACTTGATTAAAAATCATTAATAATGTAGTTAATCGATGTACAATTTTTGCTTAGGCATAATAAAATAGGGATGGTGATAAATACCTAATATTTATCATGTGTAAGACATTTTGATGAGTATTTTATATCCTTATTTAATCTTCATGATGATTACCCTCATTTTATAAATGAGACATAGAAAAAAAGGTTAAGTATCTTGCCCAAGGTTGCATGGCTAGCATAGCAGGACTAGGATTCTGATTCTAGAGTCTGCATACTTAAATGGCCTCTCATTTACTTTGTGCTGTCTTTTAGATCCATGCTGGTGGTTTTCTTCTTACTCATCCTTGAATGGGGGAAGTCCTATGCAGATGTTACTTGTCCCTGATAGGTCCTAATAGGTAAGCTTCCTTCTGTGGTTACTTGGGTGGTCCTTGCCTCCTCCCAATAGAGAGTAAGTGGAGGTCTGGCTGAGACAACATCGCATGAGAAAATAAGTCTCTATTAACCTAAAAAATGTAAAAAGGCTCCTTGAGCTGCGGGCATTGAAAATCTGGCTACTTGGCTTAATTGTCTCTATTTGAAACTGGTGCAGAAGTGAGTAGTGCCTTCACTGATTGGGGGAATATTTTGTCCTTTGAGGAGGATTTTTCTAGTTCCGTACTGGGACTCAGGCTTAGGGTAAGAGAAAACTATTATTAATAGAAGTAATTCGGTTGTCAGAGAAACTTTTGGGCCTATGGGCTTTCTCTTTGATGTGGCTACAAATATATTCTCCGAAACACCTGATTTTCCTGTTATTATTTGTATCTGATTAATCCTCATATTTCCTGTAGGATGCCTTTATTTCTAGTCCTTATAGAAATTTACCCTCTCAACAGCCCAAGCCCATATTCAACTGACCAGGGCCACTATTAAGTTGCTAATATGAGAGAAATGGCTAGGAGTGGCGATTGCTTTCCCTTCTCTTTCTTGCCAATAGACTGTGGATTGTTCCCAGCTATAGGAAAATGGACTCCAAGCATGGCCATCTTCCACCTGCACTTGACCTGCTTATGCACTTGGCCATACTTTCTCTTTCTTCCTTCCTGCAAATGCCATTGAGGAAAGGTAGGTATTTCTTTTCTTAGTGGGCACTGAAACTGGCAGAACTCCTCACTTTGTGGTTCATATGCGGTTGGCACCATTCCCTGGTTGACTGCTGATGTTGCTACCCCCACGCCATCTCCCTCCTCTTTGGTAATTTCAGTCATTTTCCTGAAGGGGAGTGGAGATTATGTTTATGTTGTCATCCTTCCTGTAAGTCTGGTTTTTATTTTTTCAAACTTTTTTTAAAGCTTAGCAGATGTTAAAAAGTTGCTTAAATTTGCATTTCTTGATTACAAGTTAGTTTGAACATTTCCCCAGACATTCGTTTCCTATTTGTATTTTCTCCTGTGCAAATTTTGTTTGTTTGAGACTTGATCACTTAACTATTGGAGTCCGATGGGCAGCTTCGAAAAATACACATATGCGTTTTGAGATTATTAAGGAGTTTTTTCTTTTCTGTCATTTTTGATGCAAATATTTTCTTATTTGGTTCTATTTCTTTTACATTTTATGCACATTTTGCAATGGCTTTTCTATCATGTTACCACTCTCTGGAATTATTTTCTTTCCTAATCTGTCCATCTGGTAGTGCTTTTTTCCTTCCCCTCCAACATGAGGTCCTTGACAGCACGGCCCCTGGCTGTCCTGCTTAACGCTGACTCTCCAGGATCTACAATAGTGCCTGCCACAGAGCAGCTGCTCAATGAGTATTTATTATATAAAAATATAATTGATAGTTTTGAGCCCTCCAAAATGACCATCTCTTCTTAATACCATGAAGTTTTAATCTGTGTCTTCAAGATTCATTTGATTGAATTAAAATGTATATGATTATTTGAATTTACTGAAAAATCTATGTTGTTTCCCCTTTTTACTATTATCTTAATCCCATATATAATGTGGCATTTCCTTCCTCCATTTTTATAGTAGTTATTTTAAAATCATATGTTAAATTATCATATTTTCTGGCTTGCGTTTCCTCATTGTAAAATGCTATCATTTGGGCTACAAAAGGTTTTATTTTAGTGCTGAAAATACGTTTTAAAACATATTTCATAGGTTTAATTTCCCCTCCTAATTCTAATTTTAAGAATGTTCATTAGGCTGCAGTGGCTCATGCCTGTAATCCTAGCACTCTGCCAGGCGGAGGCGGGTGGATTGCCTGAGGGCGGATGGAGTTGGAGACCAGCCTGAGCTACATCAATCTCCCGTCTTTAAAAATAGCCCATCATTGTGGCAGGCGCCTATAGCTCCAGCTACTCAGGAGGCTGAGGCAAGAGGATGGCTTGAGCCCAAGAGTTTGAGGTTGCTGTGAGCTATGATGCCAGATCACTTTACCCAGGCAACAGAGTGAGAGTCTGTCTCAAAAAAATAAAAAAAAGGGATGTTCATTAGCCGTGATACTCATAGTCACTCAAATTAATTTTAGAATCATTTAGGGGTCTTTACTGTCGGTTCCTCCTAATTACCACCATCTTTTCTAAATGCCCAGGAAACCATTAATTGTTAATTTGGTTAATTATCATCAAACTTATCTATTTGTCATTTCCAATATACACCTTTCCCCCTTCTAAAAGCCTGAACAATATTTTACTATCTCTGAACTTTTGAAACCTCTTTCATTTTATATGAATCTTTGAAGGTCAACAATAGCAGTATTGAGATTGTACCTGTGAGTTTCTTTAATATTCTGGAATGCAATTCCTTTTCTATTATTGATTAAAGCTTATTAAATAAAGAGCTTTCTAAACTACTCTTTCAATGATATCTTGAGTTGCAATTTCCACTATCTCATCCTTGTTCGTATAATCTGTGCAACATCCATTCACTTTCTGCATTCATTCAATCAGAGAAGTACTTATTTTCTGGGTTTTACGGTAGGCTTTGGAGTTTTAGTAATGGGCATTGTCCTTGTCCTGGTGTTGCTTAAGCTTTTAAGTCTGTTTTTCTTTTATTAGTCTCAAAATTAGCCAGAAGAAGGAATTAAAAAGGGATATAGGATAAAAACATGGAGTTTTCTAGCCATTAGATTTATAACCAGAGCCACCCGTAGAATTTTCCAGACACATTTTCAGTTTTTCACCAACTTTGTCATTTTCCCACAGTTATTCATCAAAAGTGGGTAGTAATTTGTGGGCTTGACAAACCTTGCCAGACTTTCTACCACATCTGGGATACATGTTTCAAGACCATGGATTCACCCAATTGGTTGGTCAGGTCTGAGTCCCATAGAGGAGCTTTACCAACCATCTCGATAACACTCTTCGTTTTGAGGGACTGGCAATGTTCTTCCCCAAAGTAAACTTTTAAATTCTTCTTAGCAGTCAGTATCGGCAAGAGGACACTCTGCTGAACTTTCCTTACCTCGCTTTCCTTCAGTGTCACATTCTTCTCCTCTCCTGGTTCCTACCATTCATTTCTCTGTTCCTCGCAAGTGAATAATGCTTTATTGCTTTCTGATTACATTTTTCTTCCATCCCACTTTAAACTCTATCATCCTTTCCTGTAAGGTAGCACGGGAGAGTGTTCCTCAGCTCTTTTACACATTTTCTTCTGTAATATGTTACGTAAACAACAAATGCAGTTACATCTTCAACATGAACTTCGATGGTCCCTAAAATGATTCCTTTAAAATTCATAATGTTGATGATCATATTAACTGACAACTCCGAGCATCTGTGCACCTTCTTATTCCCCTCAGGAAAACCTTTCTGTACAGCTTGTGATAGAATTCAGAAGTATCAAGTTGTTTGTTGAGGAAATTATAAAGTTAAGAGGTGCGAATATGAACAAGCCTTTTGATATATACAGAAGTCAATAAAACAAGTTCAAAAAAGATGTAAAACATATTAGAATGGCACCATGCGAGGTGTTGAATCTTATCTGCTTAAGAGGCCAAGGAAAGCCTTGTTCTATTCTGTGCTCAGGCAATGACTAAGCCTAAAAAAATGACTCACATCTATGAAATCACTCTGGAATCGGAGAGGATCCACAACCAGAATGATCAACATTAGCCTGATCTGCACATTCTCTTCCTGTAGTCAAACTATATTTATCAATGTGATGATTTTTTTTCATTGAGTATTTATAATGTGCTAGACGCTTTGCTGGGTTTCAAGGTTATAAGAGTCAAAAGAAAGTCTTGGCCCCTGATATTAGGAATCTGAAGGAGATATTTAAACACTGAGAAGAAGATAATGATACACCAGGTCAGAAGGGCTGTGATGAAGGAAGTGCAGGATGCTGTGCAAACTTAGGAGGATCATCAAATCTAGATTAGGTGGGTTCCTCCCAGGAGGAAATAACTTCTAACCTGAAAATGAAAACATTAAAGTGAGATGGAGATGGGTCTGAGTAGTGGTGCTGGAAGAGGGAAGAAGGTAATATAGATACCATCAATATGTAATACCAACAGTATATACCAAGCTCTATTAAATTTGAACCTGTATTTTATTATAAATAAATTGAATCTGACACCCACTTAGGATCTTGTCTCTATCCCAATCTATTGGGATTATATTATCCCACAAACTAGAATAATCTAAGTCCAATAGCCAAGAAATTCTTCTTTGGATAGTGGTTGGCTGGGCACTGCTAACATTGGCATTGGCAACTTCCTTTTTTGTTTGTTCTAATTATTGATCAAGCTTTCCCCTTTCTTCTTCTCCAGTCCTAAAAATGGCAATTTCCAAATTACAATAATATATACTAACAGGTTCTACAAAGTTTTGTTGACTTGGAAACCATCCTGTCTCCATTGAGAGTCTCTAGACAAGTATAATCCATAGTTCTTATTTTGCATTCTGACTTGCAGAAGATGATTTATTTCTCTGTTTCTGAGCATCACCTAATTGTGGTTGTCTAAGTTCTTGCATAGCTAACTTACTGTTTCCTTTTCTGTAGACAGAAAAGAGCACAAATTTAATTAGGAATCAAAGTGATCTTCTGCCCAAAACACAGATGTTGCACATCATCACTGGAAATGTTAAAGCATTGTATGGTAATTATCGACAAGACATGATATATGTGTGGTTTCAGCAGTAGAGGGTAAGTTGATTCTATTCTCCAAAGATCTTTCAAACCCTAGATTCTTGCTTAAAACTAGCAGAGAAGTCATCTGGAGATAAATGTGAGAGCTTATAGAGCCCATCGGCACACAACCTCATAAATCAAGGTACAAATGCCAAGAGCAAAAGATTGTGAGGGCTATTGTCCCCACTGTACAGAAGGGGAAAACGTACCCCTCTGAGACTCTTGGCTCAATAATACTGCAGAAAAATTAGGTCATGTCATATTTTTAAAACTCTTAGATGACCTTTCTTTCAAAATTAGTGGAGAAAATTTTAATGACACTCAGATCTACTGACATTTTTCATGTTAAAGTTTCCTGGAGAAATCGGGAGCTAATCTGCCATTATGAAGTTTCAGTTCTGTTTCTTCTTTCCTACTGCCACAACTTCGGATCACAGACCTTCTCTGCCATTTCTTGCCCTTTTATTTTTCTTTTGGAATGAAAACACTTTAGAAAATGTCATCCTTGAGAGTTTTGGTTGATGTCTCAGGGTTTGTCATTTTTGTTAGTTGTCAGATGGCTCTGTGTCATTTGTGTCAATGTATGGGAGTAATAAACCAAGAAATTTCCTTGACTGATAATATTGATCTTTCATACACAGGTGTTTAGAGAGGTCTGCAGTAATGTTTTCAGAAGAAAGCTTCTCGCTAACTCTCATTTACAGCCCCTGAGGAATAACTTGTTCTGGAAGAATTCAATGACCTTTGATCTCCTTGTAGGAAGGAAATGAAGAGTGACTTGTCTGTGGGTAACTATGTAATGGTCTGTTGGTTATGAACTCACCTGGAGTTGACTGGCCAATGTTTGTGCAAGAGTTACACAGGGTTTTAATACTGTGGGTGCATGGAGAGGTACCTGGGAAATGTAATGTACTTTAAATTACCTAGAAGTAATTTGATCTGAATAAGGCAACTCCAAAGAGAGCTCATTACGTTTTACCAAAATGCAATTGCAAACTGTAATTGGATTTCTTTTTAAGATGAACAGCAAACCCAGGGAAGTGGCACATTTATCATTTTTGTCAATCCCTTTCCAGAACTGGGGCACTAGGAGAGATGGCACCCAGTGTCATCCCCTTAGAAACAGGGAATATTCCATCGGATGGGGTAGGCAGATAATGCTGTCACTCTTCTCCTGCACACAACATCTATTTTCCAAGCAGAGGAGGAAATATTCAGTGGATGTTTTTAGGTTAATCTAAGATCAGTGTTTAGAAAAGATTGGGGGTCAGAAAAGAAATTAGAAGAAGATAGAACAACACAAGGTTGTTATATTGGTTTAAACCTATAATGTTGGGAGTTTAGACCTGGTTAGGGGCAGTGGGATTGGAAAGGAAGATGTGGGTATGAGTAATAATTCAATGCAACTGCACCCACAGGACTTAATAACTAGTTGCATATTGGAGATGGTATGCAATGGAAATAACCCTGGTGTAAGAGTCAGCAAGAAAGGGGTTTTCAGGGTAAGGCTGAGACTTAGGTTTTGACCTTATAAAATAAAGAAATTGAAATAGAATGATCTCTGGTTCCTTTCCAGGACTAACATTTTAAGACACAAAGATCTTAAGGCATCGCGAGTTTCCCCTTCATTCCCTGCAGGGAAGGCTCACGTCAGGAAAGAGCACAAGCTCCTGTTGCTATTTGCTGTCTCCCTGACTTCTCCCTGACACCAGGCACTCTGAACTAATCCCTAGCTACCTGGCACCCTCAGTATTAAAAGCATATCACCCTTTCTGACCCCTCCTCAGAGTCAAAGATTGCCTGTGTCAGATGTACTTAGTGGATTGTGTCTCATAAGCAAATCTGTAGTAAGGGACAAACAGCCTATAATGGCTAAAGCATGTTTTCCCATAAAGGGTAACAGTTTATCTTTGTGTAGTCAGCGCAGTTTTCAGAAATATTCATATTTTATTTAGACTTGTCAACACTGTGAGGCATATGGACATGGGAGGTGTCAATCTGCCTAGGGTTAGGGTTAGGGTTAAGGTTAGGGGTTAGGGTTAGGGTTAGGGGTTTCCTTTCACAGAGGAAGAAACTGAGCTCAGAACAAGTAAGTAGGTTGCACAAGATTGCACAGCCAGTAAGCAGAGACAGATGGGAAGCAGGCTTCCTGACTCCGGTCCAATGCATTTTCCCTTGTATTAACGTAATTGTGGAGGTTTGAATTCCCTGGGTAAGAATATAGAAGGATGTTTTGGCCAGGGGTGATTGCAGCCATTCAAAGGTCACCATTTGGCCTGTTTTTCTGCTGCTGAATATAGTCATTGTGGCCCCATTTCATTTTGAATAGTTTTCACAATATTCTACCTAGTACCATAGCGATAACGATCATAATCACACCTTTTCTCTGACCATCCTAAAGAACACGTAATGTATTAATGTTCTTAATTAATCTTCAAGACATCCTAGCAAATGAAGCAGATTGCAAGGAGGAAGTCCCACTTGGCTGACTGGGAAGCTGAGGTAGAAAGCAAGGTCACGTTGCTGCCTCGAGGTGAGAAGAAATCTGCAGAGTTTTTGAGCCAAGAATAGCCTTTTTACAGCTGAAGCTTAGAAGTCTGTTGGGAGCGGACTCTTGCTCTTCTCCCTGGATGACTGTTCAGTCACTAGAAAGAAAAAAAATGCCGCGTGAAAGCCAAGACTGTCTTTGCTCGGTTGTTTTTCAACACATTTGTTTCCTACGTCTCTTTCTTTGGGGATTCCAACCTTTTTGTGACTGAGGTGATTCTACCTCACTCTCTCTTCTGGGAAAAGAGGCCTAATTTTCGCGCAGAGGACAATCTCCTTCACCCCCGAGTGTCACCTCCCCCTTAACCTTCTCTGAGAAGGGAGCACTCCAGTTTTTAACGACTTCTCAGGAATTCAGGAATTTGTCCCGTTGGCCTTTCCTTCCTTTACTCAGGAATCCAGCACGGAATCTTGTCTTTACAGCATGAATTTCTCCATTGGGAGAACATTTGTTTCCAATGGTGTATTTCCATATTTTATTTTCACCAGAGAGAAGATTGAGTGACTTCATTGCTTTGTGTTAAAAATGATGACTGTATCTATAGCCACGTGCTCTGTCCCAGCTCTGTGTGGTTTCTGTGGTTACTGTAGCATTTGGGGGTGAGGCTGGTGAAGTGATGACTGATCACCTGTGGCCAAGCGACACAGGAGAGTGTTATTTCTCTGTGGCAGGGAGTCCGGTTACACTGGGGGAAAGGGAACGGGATTCCTGTAGGCTGACAGGAAGACCATAGTGATCTGTGGGAAGAGGAACAATTATGTTGCTCTGTTGTTGGGAAATGTGGTTGCCTTTAACCTTGAACCTGACCAAAGAATCCTGCTATGATTTACTTGAACACTGTATTTAAAACCCCCATAACAATTAACCATCTTTCAAACATCACCAGGAAGTGGGTTATCAAAATAATATTACTCTGATGGTAAAAGTATCTTTAAAAGCCCAAGCCTCTGAGCTCAGCAAAGATGAAAAGCCCCAAGCTCACACCAAAACATTACCAAAATACTTATCATTTACTGTGACTGAAAAATTCAGAATATTATAGGGGTAAAAATGTTTTGGCTACATGATTTATTTTTGTACAGTTTGAGTCAAAGTTACAAGTGTGCCCCTCACCTAGATAGTATGTATTGTACCTGCTAGGTGTGATTTTACCCCTCCCCTCCTGCTCTTTCCCACCTACTCGATTTCCATTGAATTTTATTTCCATATGTACACATGAATGTTGATTGATTAGTTTCAATTAACAGTGAGAACACGTGATATTTGTTTTTCCATACTTGTGATACTTCACTTAGGAGAATGGTCTCTAGTACCATCCAGGTTGTTACCAAAGGTATTTGTTCACTATTTCTGGTTTTTTTTTTTTTTTTTTTTGAGACTGAGTCTCAAGCTGTCGCCCTGGGTAGAGTGCTGGGGTGTCATAGCTCACAGCAACCTCCAACTCAGGCTCAAGTGATCCTCTTGCTTCAGTTTTTTTTTATTTTCAGTAGAGATGGAGTCTCACTCTTGCTCAGGCTGGTCTTGAACTCGTGAGCTCAAGTAATCCACCCACCTCAGCCTCCCAGGATGCTAGGATTACAGGCATGAGCCACTACGCCCGGCCTTGTTCACGGTTTATTTTTAATGGCTGAGTAGGACTCCATGATATACATATACCACATTTTACTAATCCAGTTGTGTATTGATTGGCAATTTGGGTTTCTGTGGCCTTTTCAAAAAAAGCTTCATGTGATACAGACAGGTAGTACAGGCATGGGAAAGAGCCCGTCCTTTTACTAAATATATTTGTTCAATATTTATTTTCTGTGACATGAGAAAATTTAAATAGCAGAAAAAAAAGATGAAAATGCTGGTAGAGTTGTAACAGCTTCAAGGGTAGGGAAGGCAAATAGATACTGTACATGTTGCCATGTGCCACTCCCAAGTCCATGGCAGACATCACTAATGGATAACATCACTCCTCCCTGCTGGGCCTATTCTCAGACTTTCTGGTCAGGGCACTAAACATGGACACAATCAAATACAGGACTTGGTTGTCCATTTGAAAACCTTTTACAACATCCCTGTTTCAGAGCAAGCTAATTTTCACTGCCTTTCTCCAGAATAAAACTAAAGGTGCAAAGAAGGCTTGTGTAGGTGTAAGCAGTCATGTTGCTGTTAATATAATTAAGGTATTTTCTTATTTATTTAACTATCTGTTTTGTAGCAATGAGTTCTTGCTATGTTGCTTAGACTGGTCTTAAACTCTTAGACTCAAGCAATCTTCTTAGCTTGGCCTCTTAAAATGCTGGGCTTATAAGCATGAGCCACTATGCCCTGCCAATATAGTCAAGGTATCTTCCAGGAGATCTAGGCTAACCCAAATTCTGGGACTATGATAGAATTATCTCCAAATATAAGACACATAAAAATACTTGATAAAATACACATAAAATACACATAAAAATACTTCATATTAATAACAGGAAAAGGTAGTTTAAAGAGTCAATATTTTAGCTTTTGAATCAAATTTTGATAATACAAGACTTTGGGGAAGATTTGTAGAACTGTACTCTGATATATCTTGATGTACTATAAATTGATACCATAGTTTTGGATAGCAATTTGGAGTATCTAAAAAATGCACTTATCATTAGTTCTAGTAATTCTATAAATATGCTCCCACAAATATTTAAATATATGCTTTTAAAGAATCTTGATGACAGCATTGCAAATTAAAAATAAAGGATACAATTGATGCATCTCTTAGGAAAATACTATAGAGACATTTGGAATAGTGGGTAGCTGCAAATGATATTTTTTCTTTAGAAATAAATATCGAAATCCTTCTCATGCTTGTTATGCTTCCCTGCCCAATTGAGTTCATCCTTAGCCATATAATATGCCTTGTCCCTGGGATGAATATTTACCATTTTCTAAAATAGGACTACCTACGTTGGCTGGGGATTTTTGTCCCAGGCCTCTATTACATGAGCATAATGTCACATAGTTACTACTTTGTCAGCTTGGATTCCAAAGGGAGAAAATGAGTTAAGCAGACATTATTGGGTCAGAGCCATATGAGCCCACATAAGTGAAGCCAAGCCCACAGAATGAGAGCTGACCTGCAACTGAGGTTTTAAGGTCGTTTGCTCCCTAATGTTACTGCAGCAAAACCTGACCCATACATCTCATTTCTAAAAAATGTGAGAAGTATGCCAAGTGGAAAGAAAGAAAATTATATGACATTACAAATATGGTTGGTGTTAAAAACTTGGTGTTATTTATTCATCTATCGATCCATCTATCTTTGCTTGCGTTTGTAGAGAAAATACCTGAAAAGATACAGAGAGGAAAAACTGCTAACAATGGGCACCTCTGGAGTGGTTGGGTGCAGGAGGGATAGAGAGGGAAAGAATATATTTATTTATTTATTTTAAACAGAGTCTCATTATGCCACCCTCAGTAGAGTGCCATGGCATCACAGATTACAGCAACCTCCAACTCTTGGGCTTAGGCGATTCTCTTGCTTCAGCCTCCCAAGTAGCTGGGACTACAGGAGACTGCCACAATGCCCATCTATTTTTGTTGCAGTTGTTTAGCTATTGTTTAGCTGGCCCAGGCCGGGTTTGAACCCACCACCTTTGGTGTATGTGGCTGGTGCCATAATCACTGTGCTACGGGGCACCAAGCCAAAAGAAAATATTTAATTCATAATCTTTTCTGTTTGAATTTTTCATCAAAGAATCAGTTACTTTTAAGAATAAAGTATTGGCTCGGCGCCTGTGGCTCAACGGGCTAAGGTGCCAGCCATGTACACCTGAGCTGACGGGTTCGAATCTAGCCTGGGCCCGCCAAGCAACAATGATGGCTACAACCAAAAAAATGGCCGGGCGTTGTGGCGGGCGCCTGTGGTCCCACCTACTTGGGAGGTGGAGGCAGGAGACTCGCTTGAGCCCAGGAATTGGAGGTTGCTGTGAGCTGTGATGCCACAGTACTCTACCCAGTGGGACAACTTGAGGCTCTGTCTCAAAAAAAAAAAAAAAAAAAAAAAACAAATAAGAATAAAGTATTAAGAAAAGTCTCTTTTAGTATTTGCTAATTCAAATATTTGTTCTAATTTGATGATAGATGTGTATTATATTTTTGTACCTTTAAGTACTATGAGCCCTTGTAAAAAACAAATCCACAAGAAATGCCAAAGCCTTGATAAACACAACCCAAATCAGTTGTGTATTCATTCCATAAAGACATAACTCAAGACCTAAGCTCATAGACTGTTCCCAAGTACTGAGAAAGGAGGTGGAGAATGAGGGGAGGTGGCAATGATGAGCTGGATGCTGGCTGGATTTACCTTCCTGAGTCACCAGGCCTCAGACAAATATTGAGAGGTTTGAATGCAGAGTGGCAAACGTCTGTGTTCTCTCTCTCTCCCTATCTTCTCGCCCCTTCTCTAGGCCAGAATTGACCTTTTCTTCTGTGAAAAATATTCATGGAGTATTTAGCATTTTTTATGTATTTTGTATTTATTTATATTTTGATGGATTTAGGGTACAACTGATTTTTGGTAACATAGTGCTAATGTCTGGGTTTGTAGTATACCCATTATTCAAACAGTGCACACCGCATCTGATATGTAGATTTTCTTCTCTCATTTCCTTTGCTGCCTCCCCTGCTTCTGAATCTTCAATGTCCATTGTGCCACTCCGTATGCCCCTTACTACCCATAGCTTAGCTCCTACTTATAAGTGGGAATATATGGTATTTGGGTTTCCACGCCTATGCTAACTTCACTTAGGATAATGACCTCTAGTTTTATCCAGGTTGCAATGAAAGACATTATTGCATCCTTTTTTACAGCCGAGTAGTATTCCATTGTTTATGTATACCACATATTCTTTATTCGCTCCTTAGCTGGTGGGCACTTACGTTGATTACCTACACATCTTTGCAGGTGTGAATTGTGCTGCTATCAACATACAATTGCAGGTATCTTTTGAATAAAATGATTTCCTTTCCTTTGGGTAGATACTCAGGAGTGGGGTTGCAGGTTGCAGATGATAGATCCACTTCTATTTCTTTCTGGAATCTCCATATTGTTTTCCATAGAAGCTGCACTAACTTACATTTCCATCAGTGGTGTATAAAAGTTCTCTTTTCATCACATTTGTTTTATAAATTTTTAATAATGGTCATTCTGATTGGGGTAAGGTGGTATCTCATATCTCATTGCATTTCCCTGATGCTTAGTGATGTTAAGTATTTTTATATGTTTGTTGGGCTATTTTTATAATTAAAAAATAATCAAAACTACTGATCTCAGGCTAAATTGGTATTGAGTCGGAGAAACTGATACCCCAGAATATGGCACTTTGACATTCTGAAATGAAGAAGGCTCACTCTCTCTGCCCAGTCCTGTCTCTCAATCCTCTGTCTCTGCCAAAGCACAGGATGATGTTCTCCGAAATTCCCTTATCTGCCTATAGTCCAGACTTACCAAAGGATAAAACAATGACCTCACATCTCTTCCCTGAAGTTTCATTAACTGGACTCCTATTACAGGGAGAGAGCCTGAAGCCTATCAATACACCTGGACTGGTTTGTCACAAACCACTGTCTACCCTGTGAGTCCAGCAGACTTTATCCCAGGCCATTGTATGTTTTTCAAGCCTATCACATTCCCCTAAAAAATCATATCTTCCCCTACAAATCATTTGCACCTGTGCATCTCCCTTTCCTTGTCTGTACCCTCTGCATGGTGGGGCAATCCCTGTCTGATTATCCCTTGTGTACTCTAATCAATTCGCTTGTTTTCCTATTGATCTGACTTTGGTCAGCTGATTTTCAGAGAACTTTCAGAGGGCCACAAGGGAAGTTTTCCTTTGGCCCTTACACTGGTCTCTGCTGTATCCCAGGCCAAGAAAACCAGTGTTTCCTTTGTCCTGTTCCTTTCTATGATTCATATGCTAGGGAAACAATAACCTCTTTTTCCCTCAAGGCCATTGTTTCTACTGTTCCCTCTTCATGAACTCCTTTCCTTTTACCCCTGCCTCCCACCTGAAAAATTCCTGATTGTCTTCAGGTCTCGGATGTCCCCTTCTCAGACACTTGCCCTGTCTGCCAAGGCCAGATAGTTGCCCTTCTGTGTTGCTCCAGAATTATTGTGTATATAACAAAGGTTACACATAAAGAAACCATCACGCTCTGTGGTCAATACCTATTTATTTGTCTTTCTTGCCCCCTAGTCTGTAACCCCTTTAGGATCTAGTGCTGGGGCTTATTTATCATCATATTGCTAGTACTTCATTCTGTGTAATAGGTATTTGATAAATACTTATTGAATCAATCAATAAAACTATGCTGCTTTGATAAGTAATCTGTATTTAGATGTTAATGTCTTTCCTTTTAAGAATCTTAGCCTTTTAATAGAAAAGGGCAGAAATTTCAGATTCTTCCATCAATAGACTGCTGGAGGACCTGTTTTTCCAGGGCAGTCTTCTGACTTATTGGGTGACCAAGTGTCTTGATTTACCTGAGACTCAGGGGTTTTTAGGGAAGTGGGACTTTCAGCACCAACATGAGGACAGTCCTGAGCAAACTGGGATGGTCAGTCACTCTACTTTTAGGTCAATAACATAAGAAGAACCACTAGTTCTTTTTATATAAGATCAACACAAATGGTTCCATCCCCCTTTCACTAGAAAAAACTCCACAGTTAACCTGTTATTCCCAATATCTCCACTTTTCCTTTTCTCAGGGAATTATCACATCTCTATTTATAATTCATGAAGTTTCTCAATGGAAAAATTAAAGATTAAAACCTTTCATCCTTTTCATCTGTGTCCATGGAAGGTTGTCGGTCAAGATAAGGGACTGATTAAGTATATAATGGAAATCCTTAGAGGGCAGGGACTATGGCTGTTTTTATAGAGACAGGAATAGTATGAACAAATGCTTCTTTCTTATCTGAGACTTTTCACGCCAATAGTGTAGTGAGAAAGGGAAGTGTTCCAAAACTACTAGGCATACTCAGGGTTTCTACATGTTTCTCTGGCTAACACTCAGGGACTCCTATGCAAACACACCTGAACGACTCTCCCAAAGGATGTTTATATGCTAGAGCCAGACAGACGAGCTCTTGTCTTTGTCAAGTCTGCAAGATTCTACCACAAGTCAAACTGCTTCCCTCAAAGGGGAAAGGGTTGGCTAAGGCCAGCTGGTGGGCACAGCTGTGGAATGCAGGGATTTCCAAATCCAAGCTCTGCCAGGCAATCAGCTCTCTGGCCGGCAGCTGCACTCCAGCTGTGATAGAGAGCACAGAGGGCTCTCCCAGAAGACAGCTGAGGCCCGACCTGATCCCTGCTCTCAACTGCTCAGCCTCTAAGACAAAAGTCTGCTCCAGAAGCATTAGATTACACCACAATGGGTGTCCTCCAGACTGTGGCTTGGCAAAAGCTGTGGTCACACCATAGCCTTTCTTCTCTGTGCTTTTGCCTGGAACTTGTTGTGTTCTGGCCCATGAGAATCCTGTGAGAGGGAGAAGATGCAGAAAGAGAACATTAATTCAAACAAAGGAGTGTTTTAACCATTCACCAAGTCAGCAGATATTTATTGACACCTACTCTCAGCTCTGTGTTCTGTGCGGGAGTGGGCACACAATAAGGCATTGTATCTGTGACTTTCCTCATTCCCATTCACTGGGAGGGGCTCTTGGAACATCCTTGGGAGCAACACCTAGGTGCTATGTTTCCAGGTGGAAGCACATTCTCCACGTGGGATATGTTTCGGATTTTTTAAATTTTATTTTATGATTATTACTTTTTTATTATACAGATCAGGGGAAAGCACGAACGCAGTCCCCCACTACCACAAATTATGCAGCCGAGTTTTCCACATTTGGGGAAATCGCAGGGGTCAGCACATCCGGAGAGCAATGGATAAGCCTCGTCCTGGGAAAACCACCTTCGTGATCATGGTATCCCCCCGGCCAGGTAAGTATTCAGATTTTTTTTAAAGAACACATGTTAAAACAGATTAAAATGGTGATAAAAAATGTTGGAAGAAGCAGTGTGAATGCAAGAGGGAAACGCAGAGGCAAGGAGGCTAGGGGTGGCTTCAGGGATTGATGGTGAGCATCCCTTCTCCCCCCCTACCTTCCTTTGGGCATGCTTTCTTGGTGTGATAACTGGGATGAGCCTCGTATTCCAGGGATTCCTATGATGACTGCCTTTGTTAGCTTCTCCAGTGACTGTGGACAGGGACCATCCCTTAGTGTGGTGATGTGGCAACCAACACATGTCCAGAAAGCTCCTCTCCTAGCTACCATTACTGAGTAACAAACCATTTCAAAACTTAGTGGAAAAAGACAACTCTCTGATTCTGCTCATAAATTCTGTGGACAGGGAAGAGCAGAATGGCTGAGCTCCTGGGGTCTGGGCACCTAGGTTGGGAAGATCTGAAGACTGGGAATGCCATGCTAGATGGAGGCTAGCATCATCTGGGTTTCAGTTTTGGAGGGTGAATGCTATGGTCTGGATATTTGTGTCTCCCCAAAATTCATATGCTAAAATCCTCACCCCAAAGTGCTGGTGTTAGATGTAGGGTCTTTGAGAGGCTCCACTCTCATGATGGGGATTAATGTCCTTAT
Organism: Perodicticus potto; assembly: GCA_963574655.1. NCBI lineage: Eukaryota > Metazoa > Chordata > Mammalia > Primates > Lorisidae > Perodicticus > Perodicticus potto. The sequence goes on along the minus strand of CAUYRH010015630.1, from coordinate 6,483 downwards.
CAAAGAGACCTCAGAGAGCTATGTGAGGACACAGCTGGTAGGCATTGTCTATGAGGAATGGAGCCTTGCCAGACACCAAATCTCCTGACACCTTGATCTTGAACTTCACAGCCTCCAGAACTGTAACAGTAGAAAGCATTCAATTAGATTCATTTCCCCTTGCAAGGTATTTAATTGTTCTTGTATTTGATTTATTTACCATGTATACACACATTTAAAACCTGTTTTCCTAAGGAAAATTAGAGTGCCACCGGCAGTGTCCTTAACAAATGAGAAGCAATTGTTTCAAAAGTAAAGGTTGACCTAGCAATTAGGTGTTATGAAGGATTTGATTGCAAATAGGAAGCAGGAGATAGGGTGAAGTAGTAGCATCTAAGGAAGAAGTCTCAGACCCTTCAGGGAGTAGTTTTGGGGTTGGTTTTATTTTCAAGTTATGTCAGCCAAGGCAAACTATGAAGATATCTGTGTGGGGTATAGAGTACCAAATAGTGCTTTTACCGTGGTGGTCTCTGAGTAGTTAGTTATAATTTAGGGAAGGAAACATGTTTTCCTTAGAAATAGATTCCCCAAAGAATGGAAGTTGCATTGTGTTGCTGAAGGCAAAAAGGTCAATGCGGGTATTATAATTAGAACAAGAACATGATGTTATCCTTGGATAAAACTTGAATCTGTGTGAGAATAAATTGTGATTCAGCCCATAAGGTACCTGGCACATAGTAAGTCCTCTATAAGTGCTAAATATCCTTATTTTCTAGATATAAGGATAATAATGAGACCTATCGTGCTTGGTTGATGTGAGGATTAAATCCGCTTAGCAGAAAGCACACAGAATTAATTCCTTTTGTTCCAATGGCTTCTTATGGAGAGACGGTGTCAGTTGGCTGTAAGAAAGCTCTCTGACCATGGGTTGTTAGAGGTGAAAAGAAGCCTCAAATGACCACTGAGGAATGGATGAGCATTTTAAAGAAAGATGCAAAAAGGATTCCCACTCTGAAAGGGGGATTGGTGTTTTAGACTGTTCAGTCTGCTGTAACGAAATGTGATCAGGCATTATAGACAACAGAAATCTATTCCTCACAGTTGCGGAGACTGGGATGTCCAGGATCAAGGCTCTGGCAGATTCGGTGTTTGGTGAAGGTCATAGATAGTGACCTCCTGCTGTGCCCTCAAAGGGCGGAAGGATTCTGCTGGTTATTTGAATTCTCTTTTATCAGAGTACTAATCCCAATTGTTCCTGAGAGTAGAACCTCTCCTGAGACCCTACATCCTAACTGCCATCACCTTATGGGTTAGGATTTCAGCATATGAATTTTGAGGATACCCAAACATTAGGACCACAGCAGTTAAACTAGACTTTGAAAAATGGCCTCCAGCTCTTCATGACGGCTGCCTGTGACAGAGAACACAAGCTTCAGACAGGTGGGGGTAAGGTGCAGTTGGACAAAAGTAATTACCCTGTTAAGAAAAATTTCACCCACTTTGGAGTTGAATTTTTGTGATCACTTTGTGATCTGGAACCCAATAGGACAGTGTTTTTCAACCTTTTTTTTTTTTTTTTTTTTTTTTGGGCAGGGGCTGGGTTTGAACCTGCCACCTCTAGTATATGGGGCCAGTGCCCTATGCCTTTGAGCCACAGGTGCCACCCCCACTTTTTTTTTTGTCTCACAGCACACTTGAACTAATAGTTAATCTTTTACAGCACGCTTAAATTATGTTGATCAAAAAAAAAAAAGAATACAATAAAGAATATCTTTACTGTACTTTGAACTCATTTTGAAAATAATTTAATTAATGATCTTTAAAAATTTTTGCAGCACACTAAAATCCTCTCAGGGCACACCAGTGGACTGCCACACACTGGTTGAAAATCACTGAGCTGGAGTGTTGTGAAACTATCCCTTGCGAGTGTGCAAACCGTGTTTGGGCTTTTTATACACAAACGATGCCTAATCTCAAAGACTCCACTGCCCTCTCTTTAACCAGGCAAATGGTGGAGGTCAGCATTCTCTTTTTATATGCTTTTCTGGCTTTTTTGCTTTTAACTCAGTGGCTGCTGTGGCTTTTGAGTGAACCAAGATACTCAGTTTTGTTTTTGTGTTGTATTAGCTTTGGTCATCCTTGTATTTTTATTTGAACAGGCAGATGGTGGGAAACTTAAGAATTTGTTATCTCATTTTAGAAGATTCTTTAAAAATAGATGTAATGTGACTGTATGGCAGTGATATCAGCCAGGAAGTCATAAGCTTCCTACAGGTTTTAAAACACTTTATGACCAACTGCAGCTAGTGCATGTATAGTAGTGCTGAATAAATGAATAAGTCCATGGGATTGAATGGGTACTGAGTACCTATTTTACTTCCCAGATCTTGGATCTATGCCATACACTTGGTGAGTGACTTTGGGAAAAAGAGTTCAGAATGATATTTGTAGACAGTATTTACTAAATCATTTATTCAAAGAGTGTCGGTTGGATTGAAATTCATTCCTGAAACCTTGGTCCATTTAGTGCCTTTGGCAACCTTTAGCCACCACCTTTCCCCTTATGGGGTCCAATGCATCAAAGACCCAGTTCAGATCCAATGTTGAAACTAACAAGAAATGCTTTTCAGCAATGCGAGACTACTTCAGAAAAGGAGCACAAGAGAAATCTGAGAATGCACAAATCTAAAATCAGTATTCTGTAAATATTTCTGTTACATCTGGGAAGGGTTAAGAATGTGACAACCTCCTTTCTCCCCATGGAAGAGAAGCAGAATTTTAAACAGCTTCTCTTTTCCAGCTTGGCAAGAGCACTGACTTTGGAGGATGCCTATAGTTGCTCAGAAGCCCTCCTTGAGAATCCTGGAAAATGATTTAGGCATTTCATTTTTTTCTTTGCAGTCTTCAGTGCCTTCCCCACCATCCTCCCAACAACAAACATCTACCCAACCTCAGACTCCAGGTGCCGTTTTTCTAGGAGACCCTGTGGTAAATGGACAAGGGATGTTCCAATGTCATTGGGCCATTCCTAATTTTTTTTTAGGAGAAGATAATGTTAACTGTAGTCCGATTATGTGAATAATTAGCATCCAGTATGCAAATTCCTGTGTCATTTGGGGAGAGTTAGTGGCCAAGATGTCAGGGATTATAAAAGCTCTAGGGAGAAAAGAATTTAAATGTTTCAAATGCAGAGCTTTCATCCAAAAATATTCCTGGATGTTATTTCTTGCAAGAGGCTCTCCAAAACCCATGTGGTTCCAATGTCTCTGCTGCCAATACTGCTGGTACTGCCACACACCTGAGCTCACTTTCAAAGCCAAAGGGAGGTGGTAAGAAGCCATGAATTATTTTGAACTTGGGAAATCCAATACTCATTTTGTCAGTGGTCCACAAAGAGTCCTAGTATGCAAGAGTCAGGTTAAAATGCTTACCTGGTAGTGACTTTTTATGACCAGCTGCTACTTCTTCCTACAAACCCAAGGTTCTCAGCTCAGTGACCACGTGAGTATCACACTATAGCCCTGCAATTCATCTTGTGATAGTGCCTCCTTCTACTATTTCCCTGACAATGAATGGTGGAAGTTTGTAAAAATAATACTTTTAGGCAACTGTAGTGTTTTCAGTCTGAATATATCTGAATTTAAGACTTAGGAAATTTCCAGTAAATATTCTCTGAAGGGACTGATAGCCTTCCAAGGTGATCTTCATAGCCCACCATTTTCTCTTTAATGAGTTTCAGCCTAACATGGCCGTCTCCACCATTTTTGTTTGCTCCTCTCTTCCCAAATCTTTATCAAACCATTGATAGGAAATGTATTCTTTGTACTAAAGATTATTGACATGCTTTTGTTTCTTGTTTTTTATTTCCTTTTCTGTCCTTTTAAATCTCAAATAGAATTTCAACTCTGTCTCATATGATCTGGTTGTGGCTACTTCTGCTCAGCTCTCCCCAAAGATGTGATTTTGGAGAAGGAACACATGGCAAGATGTGGAATTGCTGTACTCCGCTCCTCAGCCATCAAACATCCTTTGTTAACATTCTCATTTTCCATTAGATGAGCTATTGTTGCTACAAGTCAGTGGCTCCACTACAGAATTTGTAGCACAATAAACAAAGTGTAAAATGTATGTAATGAGGATTGCCTCTAATTTCCCTTAATTGCACATTGAGTTACAGCCAGCACGACCCTGACACTAACGGTACTTCCTGAATACATAGCCTTGATGTACAACAAATTTTTCTTCCCTGACAGGTTTATTTCTTTGTTGAAGAATTGTTTAAGAGATATTTCATTGTATGTTGCAACGATGTAATTCGGCTCTGGCCGGTTTATTCGCTTAATAGGTATGGTAATAATTATATGTCACTTTTTAGTATATGGGTTCCTCATTCCTCTCCAGGTTGATTGCTTTATCTAGGAGGCATCGAATGGAATTGTTCCAAAATAACATCTGTGGGAAGATGAACCACAGATTTATTTCTCTCCCTAAGCTCAGGGCTTTGGTGTGTTCAGAGAAAAATGGCAGCGTCGTATCAAATAAAGCTAAAAAAGAAAGGCAGGGGAATCTATGCATAGGAGTATCTTTATTTAATATTTAAAATTTTTTTTCAGAAAAATTTTGTGAGAATGGAAGGGAAAGTCTCTAGATGTATTAACCATTTACCAACCAACTATTGAACATAAAAGAATGATGTGCATTAGGGATTAAGTTCCAAGAAAAACATTCCTGGTGCTGGACGATTTCACCTACAGCATGTCCTTAAATCCAAAATTACTTTTCATTTTATATTTTGCACCTCTAAATATAATCCTAGCATAATACATTTTGGATATTCTTCTTATTATTTTATTTTCTGTTTCCATTGGCTTTCTTAACTTTATGTTGAACCCATTTTATTCATCATAAAACGTGAATATCAATATAAGCATTGAGGATGGAAAGAACAAATAAATGTGGAAGTTTAGGAAGGATGGAGGCCTCTCAATGAGTGAATCCCCCGCAGTGGTCTGGTCTGAGGCTTGTTGTCTTGGGTGAAGAGATGGCATTGCTTATTGACTTTGGTAATAAGATGGCATTGCTTTGTTCCTGGATAGCAAGACTGGCATTGCCACAGTAACATTGGTGGTGACAGGATTGTGGCTGGCTTTTGCCCATCAGTGGTGGCTGTTTCAATGACCTTGCTGCTCCATATCCTCAGTGATGGTGATACAGGGTTCCCCCACTCAAGCTGGACAGGGACCCCCCCCCCCCCCATTCTCTTGGCTTAGGTGAATTCAGAAATCAAGACTCCCGTCTCTAGGTACAAACAGGCTACCCTTTCCAAGCCACACCCTCTGGGCTCTAGCAAGGTCATGAACAAAGTAGCCTGGGAGGTTTTGGGTGGTTCCACCTTGAGTAGGGAGCACATACCCTAATTCCTTCCCTGAGGCAAAAACTGCAAAGACCTAATAAACTTACCCCAAGAGGGAGGGGCTGCATCCATTCATTTGTTAATACATGCATTAACTTTGAAAAGGTGTTTTCCACCTACCAAGTCTTGGCTAAAATGTAATTCTCTCAAGACTATACATACCCCTAGACAGAGGACCCTTGTGGAGACTTCAGATTTGGATCTTGCCCTTTGCCAGAAGCTCTAGTGTTGTTTACTCCTTCTGCATTCCTTTCTGTCTAATACGGAGCTTCTCAAACTGTGAGTCACGACCCCTTTGGGGGGTGGAACAACCCTTTCCCAGGGGTTGCCTAAGACCATCCTGCATATCAGATATTTACATTACGATTCATAACAGTAGCAAAATTATAGTTACGAAGTAGCAATGAAAATAATTTTATGGTTGGGGGTCACCACAACATGAGGAACTGTATTAAAGGGTCACGGCATTAGGAAGATTGTGAACCACTGGTCTAATAAATCCTATCTTATGGCTGATCTGTGGTTGATGGGTTGATTCTTTGAATTCCCGAGACCAAAGACCTGCTGAAGATAGAAATTCTGGTAACAGTGGCAGCATTAGCAGCAGAAAGGTCCTCTGAGAAGAGCAGTTGTCATCGTGTCTTCAGTGGGTACAAATGATATAATTTGACATTTGTGGTGTCAATGAGAGAGAATATGTGAGAAGGGTGAGATGAGGAGAACAGGTCTTTTTTTTTTTTTTTCTTTTTTGAGACAGAATCTCAAGCTGTCACCTTGGGTAGAGTGCCGTGGCGTCACAGCTCACAGCAAACTCCAACTTCTGGGCTTAAGTGATTCTCTTGCCTCAGCCTCCCTAGTAGCTGGGACTACAGGCATCTGCCACAATGCCTGGCTAGAGAACAAGTTTTCTCAAGGAGACCACAAGGATATACCCGTGGGGTCCTCTCCATGGTGACTCAGCTCTTGGGAATTTGTAAACTTAACTTCCTGGAACTTGGAAATTTCCAAGTTCTGTGAAATCTTGTAGTTCTGTAGGGGCTGGAATAGCATCTCCCACTTGATTCAAACTGGCCAATGAGAAGGGTACCTGT
>CAUYRH010015625.1:0-14186 GCA_963574655.1 Perodicticus potto | reverse complement strand
AATATGTTGTTTAGGATATTGCATCCTCATTTATAAGTGAAATATGTTTGTAATTTCCCTTTATAACAATATATTTTCTTCAATTTCAATATCAGGTGTATCCAGATCAAGTAGAATGATTTTGAAATATTTCTTCTTTTTCTATTGTCTATAAGATTTGGCACAATCTGTTTTTTTAAACTCTCTTTTACTTTTATTTATATAATATTAGTTGTCGGGCGGCGCCTGTGGCTCATCAAGTAGGGTGCCGGCCCCATATACCGAAGGTGGCCGATTCAAACCCACCCTTGGCTGAACTGCAAAACAGAAAAATAGCCAGGCGTTGTGGCGGACACCTGTAGTTCCAGCTACTCGGGAGGCTGAGGCAAGAGAATCGCCTAAGCCCCGGAGTTGGAGGTTGCTGTGAGCTGTGTTACGCCACGGCACTCTACGGAGGGCGATAAAGTGAGACTCTGTCTCTACAAAAACGAACAAACAAAAAAACACGCTCTATATAATATTAGTTGTCTATTTTTTGAGACTTTGGAAAAAAAAATAAGAAGTTAACTGATGACTTCATACTGAGCCTCAGAGTCAAAGCATTCTATAACAGACATACTCTTATTTGACAATGGGAACATTACTTTCTTAGCATTATTATTATTATTATTAATATTGCTTAATACTTTGATGCAGTAATTGTCTGTTTTCTTTTCTGAATGTATTTATCTTCATTCATTCTTTACGTGTTTTTTGTTTCTAGTCCTTATCTTAAACATTGTTAGTGTTATTAAATTTTAAATTCTGTGAAGGCAAAAAGTGGAAACCTAATTAACACATGTATATGTGAAAAAAAAATCAATAAAAGCCTTCTGAAGAAGCCAGACCAAAAAAATGTAAAAGGTAAACAAAAATGTACTAGTAAAAATAAAAGGATTTGTTCTGTGAAATCTGGATTTAGTCAAAAGGTTGCATAAGCACCCAGAAGGCCTTATGTGGCCATAAGGCCATAGGTTCTACCTCTGGTTTAGTCTGTTCAGGCTTGAATGAGGACAATGGGGAAATTTGGGGGTGGAGGTAGCCATCAGGAAGGTGGTGGTTTTATATTAATATAAATCTTTCTCTTCACATGTCTATATGAAAATACATTAATGCCTTAGCAGTTGTTAGTTTATAATGTGAATTGCCATTTGAATACTTGACATTGTTTTAAATGTCTAAAACATCAAATCATCTAATAGAAAGGAAAATTCTACTACATGGTTTGCGAGTTTGGAAGCAGTTCTTTTATATTACTTTACTTTATAATTATATAATTGATTTATTTTACATTCAAAAAAGCTGCTTAGGGCCCAGTTCTGTGGCTGATGCCTGTCATTTTAGCACTTTGAGGGGCCTGGAAGGGAGGATTGCTTGCGGCCAGGAGTTTAAGACCAGCCTGGACAGCACAGTGAAATGCTATCTTTACAAAAACTAGTGGTGGCGGCACATGGTGGCACATGTCCCACCTAACTGGGGAGGCTGAGGCGGGAGGATTGCTTGAGCCTGGGAGTTTGAGGCTGCAGTGAGTTATGGTGATACCACTGCACTGTATCCTGAGCAACAGAACAAGACCCTGTCTCAAAAGAAGAAAAAAAAAAGCTGTTTAACTTTGCTAGAAGGAATATAGATTGATGTGACTTTATGAAAGATAAATCTGTAATATTTATCAAGAGCCTTAAGTATGTTCATGTTTTTTGACCCAGTGATTGTACTTGTAGTAAGACATCTTGAGATTATGATCAGAGGAATGCTCAAGAAATAAAGTACATTGCTGTGTTATTTATGATCATAAAAAATATGCAACAGCCTAAAGAGGTTAATAAAGTTATGCTATCTCTGCCTCATTAAATATTATTCAGATATTAAGCGATGCTTCTGAAGAACATTTATGAAAGTAGAGTTAATACTCTTGATACAATGCTAAGTGAGAAAAAGCTGGTTGTAGTGAAAATATTCATGGGTGTCTGTCTCTGAATGTTTGTAACTGGACAGTAAGATTTTAAGGGGATATTCCAAAAATATTAACAGTGGTTTTCATGGGGTGGTGTCATTATTTTTCAGATTTCCCACAACACACTTTTTATTGCTTTTTATCAGAAAAATATTCATTTTTTTTTTTGTTTTAAATTATTGAATGTGCTTGATTAAAAAAAAAGAACCCTGGGGAATATATGACACAGCAATTCCATTCCTAGCTATATGTGTAAAACAACTGAAGGAGGGGATCTGAATACATACTTGGATGCCAGCGTTCATTGTGGCATTATTCACAAGTTCCACAAAGTGGAAACAACCCGAGTGTCCATCCACAGCTGAATGGATAAGTAAAACTTGGAATATAAACACAATGGAATATTATTTAGCCATTAAAAAGAATGAAGGCCTGTCACATGGTGCAACATGGAGGAATCTTGAAAACATTACACTAGTAAATCAAATAAGCCTGTCACCAAAGGACAGTATTTTATGATTCTACTTCTATGAAATATATAGAATAGGCAAATTCATAGAGACAGAACAGAGATTAGAGGATATGAAAAGGTGAGGAGAGAGAGGAATGGGGAGTTATTGCTGAGTAGCTGCAGAATATCTGTTTGGGGCGATGAAAAGGTTTGGAAATACTAGTGATAGTTGTGTAAGAATTATAAATACAACTAATGCCATTGAATTATGCTTCTAAGAATGATTAGGTGGCAAATTTTGTTATATACATGTTGCCATGATGAGATTCAAAACAAAACACAACTGTGTTAGCCAATTGTACTGTGCTTGCTTTGAATGACAGAAGCACTCACTCTTGAGTTCATTTATTTCAATGTTTGATTTTCCTTTTTGCCCAGACACACCTGTGCTTTAAATGAGCTTGTTATTTTAAGGCTTCAGAAGCCAAACTCAGATACTGACAGTGGAGCAGGGGGCTAATGAGACATCTGGGAGGGTTAAAAAAATTAATCAGGGGAAATATATATTTTTTAATATTAAGTCATCCATAGAATTCTTGACTGGTGGGAGAAGGAAGAAATGGAAGCCTTGGTGGTAACCAGCAGCCTGTAATAGCTCTGGAATGTTTAGACGTATTCTGGCAAATCAGATAGCCCTTGAAGAAATGACAGCTAGCACTTTTTTTGCTCTGAAGATTCATTTGGCAGCAAGAAGTGCTAAAGGAAGATCTTTACTTATATTCTCTGCTTCCTGATATTTAAGGAATTTATTTCACTTGCAATTTAACACTAGTCCATTTTCTTTCCCTTACAAAGGAAAGACGGTGTTTCTCTGAGATGTGATAGATGGCAGGTGGCTGAGACTGCTTCTCTCAAAGTTACTTCTTAGCCATCCATCTAAAAATGATTATGGAATGCAAGAAATTGGGGTCAGCAGGGTTCTTGGCAATAGGCAAGCTGCCAGAGCTCTCCTGGAGGAGTTTGAGGTGTTTAGACTTGATGCTTCTGAGCTCTTGGTACATTTCCAGTGATTGTTGGGCTCCTAGCTGCTTCTGTTGGAATTTACACAGTTCAGAGAGGTTTGTTGGATTAACTCTCAGCTCTGCTTAAATCAACTGAAAAAGTGATCACTTTGATATCCGTCAAACAGTCTTCTCTTTGCTCAGTATGTCTGTCTCAGGATTTATTTATTTACTCAAGATGACTTCCATTTTCCTCTTAGAGTCTGTTTGTCTTTCTTTCCCTTTTTGTTTGCACCGGATCTTGATACAACATGGTTGCCTGTGTATACAGGGTTACTGAAATATTAAATATAAAATATTTACTTTTTTTGTCTTTTGAAGTCATTTCTTTAAATATTGATAAAGCAAGTTTTCTCTCTCTCTGTGTTTAGCTTGAGGAGAAAGTATTTTTTGAATGTTTCATTTACTCAGTGAATGAACATTAATTGAATGTGTTTACCACCTGGCAAGTTTAGCAGTGAATATCTTGCAGACCTTGTCCTAAGTGTGTTTTCATTCAGGGGAGGGGGGGCAGATGGCGCAGATGGACAAATACATTTCAGAGTTAAAATAGTTGTGATATCAGCCAGCACATGGAGTTGCAGGAGCCCAAGGGGAACACCTAATCCAGCTTTGGGGAATTAGGAAGACTTCCTGGAGGAGGTGAGATGTGTATTGAGTCTTGAAAGATAGTAGGAGTTAGCCATGTTAAGGGCTATGGGGTTGTCTTAGCAGAGGGGCCAGAGGTGAAGGTGAACATCATTTGAGGGAAATATAAGCATTTCAGAGTCATGGCCGTGTAGTCTGTGAGAGGACATAGGGGAAGGAGGGGAAGAGTGGGCTTTGAAGAGGGAAGTAGGTACTCCATTCTAAAGCCCTGAGTCATGAGCTCATGGTGCTCTCTGAGAAAAAATTTAAGTGGGGAAATGAGTTTACAAGTACGCATTCATTTATCACCATGCCAAACTAGACACAGGACATGGCTATCTCCCCAGAGAATTCCCCCATTCCCATTTCCAGTCAGTTACCTGTTGTTTAACATTGAATTCTGGCTTTCATCTCTAATTATGTCTTTCTTGGATTTCATGACACTGGTGTCATATTGTAGGCATTGCATTGTGTCTGGGTTTTTTCCCAGTTAACTTAATAACTGAAGTTCCTTCACACTGTTGCCTTTATCCGTGGGAGCGCCTTTTCATTGCTGAGTAGTTTCCCATTGTGCGGATTCACCCCAGTTTGTTTTTCCATTCTTCTCTTGATGGACATTTGGGTTGTTTCTAGTTTTTGGTTTTGATGAATAAAATAGTTATGAACATTTCTTGTGCAAGTCTTTTTGGTGGACATATATGTTTGTTTCTCTTGGGTAACTTCTTAACAGTAGGATTGCTAGGTCTGGCTGTCTGTTACAGGATGAACTGAAGGAGGGGGCAGGGAAACCATGGTGCACTGTCCAAGGCATTCAGACGAAGATAATTTAACATTGGTGGAGGGTAGGAGGTGAGGAAGAGTGAGTGTCTTCCTGAGTGTCTCCCCCGCCATAATCTCCATCAGGGAATTCAGGAGGTGCAAGCTCTGGGGAGAGATTCAGGGCTGGGTTTAGTTTGGGACACGTCCAACTGGAGATGCTTGCAGGCAGAAGGGAGGGCAGGAGGCAGTTGGCTCTGTGGATCCAGAGGCTACAAGAGAGCTGGCCTGCAGGTATGGAGCAGGAGGCAGTCACCTTGGGATCAGAAGCTGTGGGAGTGGAGGAGATCACCAAGAAGGGAGGGGAGAGAGGTTTGCATTTTGGGAGGAGATATTTATGATATGTCAGGACAGATTTGATTTCAGAGTATATTAAAGAGCTACTAAAAATCAACGACAAAGGTAATCAATCTAATAGAAAGTGGTCCAATGATGAAACACAAGAAGAGGAATCAAGCATCAGAGAATACAGTTAAAGCCATTATGGAAGACTATTTCACACCCTTAGGTTGACAAAAACAAAAAGCTTTGACAACATGGGATGGCGGGGATGTGAAGCAATGGACACTCTCGTATAGTGCTGACCGAAGGCAAGTGGGTACCAGTGTTACAGAAAACAATTTGTTGTATGCAATAATAACAATAAAAAGCCATACTCTATAGGAGGGTAGTAATTCTAGTCCTGAGCATATATTCAAGTAGATCTGTCACACATGTGCATTAGAAGATACACACAAGGCAGCATCGTTTATATGCGCACAGATACAGACACTCCCCAAGTGTCTATCAACAGAAGAACGGATAATGAATAAATTGTGCTACAGTCGTCCAGTGGAATACTAGAGAGCGGTAAAAAATGGATGGTGTCAACATGGATGAATCTCATAAACACAATGTTAAGAAGATCGGAAAATTGTAGAAGACTGTATAAGATGATATGTTCTTAAGCCAAGCAAAATAGTATTATATATTGTTTAAAGACTCCCATCCAAACATAATAGAAATAGGAAAAAAGTGCAAAATTAGACTTATGGTTTTCTCTGTGGGGGGGGGAGCACGGAAGGTCTTTCATCTGATCGATGATGCTCTGTTTTCTTGAGCACAGAGTGCTCACTGCATTTCTCTTTATGTCTTTTTGCCTTGTGGAATTTTTAAAAAAGGAGAGAGCTAAGGATGGGGACTTGTGAACACCAGCACGTAAAGCCGTGGGTTTTAAAATGTTTTGACCCTGACTCCAAAAAGACATATTTTAGATTACACATTTATACATGCCTACCATTGAGACATGGAAACAAACAGTTCGTGGAAATTCTTTATCCTTTCTTAGGAGACATACTCTGGTAGCTATTCTTTTATTTCATTTAAGAAGTATAGCGGTCTCAGCCCTGTAAGTCAGTGGCCATCCTCTTGGGGCGACCTCTCCTCCCTCACCAGGGAGGACCTTGGCGATGTCTGCAGGTATTATTGACGGTCACGATGGCGTCTATTGAATAGAGTTCAGGGAGGCTGCTAAACACCTTATGATGCACGGAACCATCCCTACAACAAAAAGAATTACCCAGACCAAAGTGTCCAGTGGCACCAAGATCCAGAGACCTTACTCTAAGTTGATCTCCAGACATAGGTTCGAGACCGATAATTTGAAAAGTAGTGATGCAAAAGGCAGGCTGGGGACAAAGACTGGCTGTCGGGTACCAGCGAAGCCCAGGAGCGCGTGCAGCAGGGGGCGCTGCGAGAGGAGCCGAGCGCAGTGTGGTCTGAACGGTACGCGGAGCTGCCCCTGGGAAGGTGCAGGTGTGCTGGGGACTGAGCCAGTGGGGGCCCCGAGGTTTGGGGTAGGAAGCCAGATTCAGTGGGCTGGGAGGGAAGGTGGCAGAGATGTTTCAAGAAGAGGAATAGCGAGAGCAGGTCTTAGGTTGGGGGGAGGGTATTTTTCTACGATGGCGCATGAGAGACAGTGTGTGAGGGCAGAAGAGAGAGTCAGCTTAGCGGAGCCGGTGCCTTGGAAGCAGGTGTGGATGGAGTTCTGAGCAGGTATGAGCAGGATGCGCGTTGGTTTGCAGTAGGAGTGGGAGAAAGGGCATTTCTCTACTGAAGGGGAGGGAAGGCCGTGATGGAGGCCGTGAGGCGAAGGGGGGTTTGCGAGTGGGCAGGAAGGCACAGGCATTCTTCCTTTGTAAAGCAGGAGGCCAGGTCATTTTCTGAGAGTGGAGAGGAAGGGGGGGGGAGAGGGTGGGCTCCGAGGCTTGGGGAAGTGGAGGTTTGCCATTGCCTCCAGGGGAATGGGAGGAGGAGCGCTCAATGAGTTTGTTGGGCAGTGCTGAGGGTCTCTGCAGAGTGGAGACCCTGCATCTGTTATGCCGCGGGCTTTAGTGGGTTGTGTGGTTTTTCTCCTTGGTTTTTTTTTTTTTTTTTGCAGTTTTTGGCTGGGGCTGGGTTCGAACCCGCTACCTCTGGCCTATGGGGCCAGCAACCTACTCCCTTGAGCCACAGGCGCTGCCCTTTCTCCTTGGTTTTGAGCATCCTGGAGAGACAGACAGAGGTGACAGGGAGATGGAAGCATCTGGGCTTGGGGTTGGTTGGGTGGGTGTGTAGGAGAAGGCAAGGGAGCTGAGATCACTGCTTAGGGGGGCGGTTGATGGAGGATGGAGGAGAAGGGAGGTGAAGACAGAAGGGATCCGTCAGAAAAGAAAATAGAAGGGTTGGCAAATGGGAGCATCAGATGAAATGGAGAAGTTGATGTTTTGGGAGAAGCTGCAAGAGAGATCTGAAGGGTGAGGAGTTCACAGAGGATACGATGATGTAGAGAGAGGTTTGGAGGGACTGCTGGAGGTGGAGCAGTTCTGAATAGTGATGGGAAAGCCCAGGATGTGTCTTTGGGAGGAAGACAGTCACACAGAGAGGCAGATTCCATAACAATCTCAAGGAACTAACCAGGCAATGAGCTTGGTGAATTCTAACGGTCCTTGAGAATGACCACTGCTGGACATGGTGGCTTGGGGGTACTGAATCAGGGGACAGGGTCTTCAGTGAATGGGAGAGTATGTTTGGGAGATGTACAGGGAAGTTTACCCAAGGATGGAGGAGTCTGATTTTGGAACCGGCTTTGGAGAATGAAAAGAAGCTACAATATACTTCCATGGTAAGTTCTAGGTTTCCGCCAAGACAGGAAGAGAGGTTGGGGCGAGGAGTGGTTCCCAGGGGTACAGGAAAGGTGTAGGAGGGTGGGATCAGAGGGAGATTGGGGAGGTGAGTGTGAGCTTGTCAGAGAGGATGGCTGGGGGCGAGGAGACGCTTCAGCTGTGGACCGGGCTGAAGGTACGAAGGGAGTGAGCGGCCTTCTGGTTCTTTTAGCTCACTTCTCTCTGCAAGCAATTTGGGAAGTGTTCTGCTGGACCTAAATTGATGCTGTCCAGATTGATGCCTTGGAGCAAGTTGATTCTTTTGAGAGTGATTTCAGCTCCTAAAAAGTGTGGAGACTCCATGTAGCCAAGATGTGGCCCTAAAAGGCTCTTTATGGCATTTGAATGTTTCATGTTCCTTTAACTTTCTAGAGGCCCGTTTATTGGAGGAGTGAATAGGTCTAAACTGCCCTTTTTTTCTTTCTAGTTTTTAGAAAGTGGATAGATAAGAAGACTCTTTGGGGTTCAGTTCCATTCAATTCCTTTATTAAATGCTGTGATAATCCACATCTGGTTCTTTAAAGTCAGCAGTGAATAAACCTTTCCAAGTGTAGAACACGGAATTCCGCTGGGGAATTTAAACACATTTTTCTTTAATGGATTAAATGCAGGGTTGCTTTTTTTTCATGAACATTTTATGTATTTGACCTATTTAATTTTTTTCTTCTGGAAATAAAAGGTGGCTTTTTCTTACTTCCCTTCCAAAACAGAGAACCATCGGGTTTTCTGGCAAGGAAATACCTTGCCATGGAAATGGATGGTGCTTGGAAATGTGACAAACAAAATTTACTTTTTCTTTTTAACCATTGAAGTAGATTAAAAGAAGCAAATATTTTAATGGATTATGATGAATGGCTTTCTTTAGAAAGATTTAGTATCAGAATGAAAAATGACGTTTTGACTTTCCCCCCTATTTTTCTTAAAAATAGGAATACTTCTTGCAAGTCTTCTGATGCTGGAATCTGTTTGTTACAGTATTTAACTGATGGCAGCCTCCATGAGATAATGATGGTTGTTTTATGCTGACTTAATACACAATGTGCAGAAAGGACTGACTCAGCAAATAAATGCAACGCCTCAATGTGTTTACTAGTACATATTATAAAGAAATGGGAGGGCTCGGCACCTGTGGCTCACTGGGCTAAGGCGCCAGCCATGTACACCTGAGCTGGTGGGTTCGAATCCAGCCCGGGCCCGCCAAACAACAATGACGGCTACAACAAAAAAATTGCCGGGCGTTGTGGCGGGCGCCTGTAGTCCCAGCTACTTGGGAGGCGGAGGCAGGAGAGTCGCTTGAGTCCAGGAATTGGAGGTTGCTGTGAGCTGTGATGCCACGGCACTCCATCCAGGGTGACAGCTTGAGGCTCTGTCTCAAAAAAAAAAAAAAAAAAAAGAAAAAAGAAAAAAGAAATGGGAGAAGAAATAAAATATTGTAACTAAAGACTGAGAAGCTGAGCTAAAGCATGCGTGAAACCTTGGAGCAATCTGGAAATGTACAATTAAAGACCAGAATGCAGTGCTAGAATAGAGGGGAGCTTTGGACCCTTCTGGACTTGAAAAGGGACGATGAAGAGGAGATGAGGTGTGGCCCAACCTCGAGTGGCCGGAAGGGGAAAGAGAAAAGATATTTTTACTTAGAAGCGTGACTTCACATAAAGAGTGAAAACACATCAGATCCTTGTTGTAGACTTTTGTGATGGCCTCAGTAATTTTATTTACAGGACCCTTTGCTTAAATGCAACATATTTCCTTTACCTTTCTAAATATGAAGACAAACTCAGAGGAAGAATAGATATTTTTTTCTTCCTTTAGTTCCCAAAGTAGCATTTCCTAAGATACATTGCACTGAAGTTATTTCAGTAGTCTAGTCAAAGGAGATAATTTTGTGGTCAAATAAATTTGAGAAGTACTGTTTTTTTTTTTTTTGAGACAGAGCCTCAAGCTGTCACCTTGGATAGAGTGCTGTGACATTACAGCTCACAGCAACCTCCAATTCCTGGGCTCAAGCGAGTCTCCTGCCTCTGCCTCCCAAGTAGCTGGGACTATAGGCGCCTGCCACAACGCCCGGCCATTTTTTTGTTGCAGCCGTCATTGTTGTTTGACGGGCCCAGGCTGGATTCGAACCCGCCAGCTCAGGTGTATGTGGCTGGCACCTTAGCCTGTTGAGCCACAGGTGCTGAGCCAAGTACTGTTTTTTTTTTTTTTTTTTTGAGACAGTCTCACTATGTCGCCCTTGGTAGAGTGCTGTGGTGTCACAGCTCACAGCAATCTCAAACTCTTGGGCTTAAGCAATTCTCTTGCCTCAGCCTCCCAAGCAGGTGAGATTACAGGTGTCCGCCACAATGTCCAGCTATTTTTTGTTGCAGTTGTCATTGTTATTTTAGCTGGCTCAGGCTGAGTTCGAAACTGCCAGCCTCAGTGTATGTGGCTGGCTTTGTAACTACTGTGTTATAAGGCGTCGAGAAGTACTGTTTTTTAAAAAAGTTAAATAGGTTATTTATTGCACAGTTTCTCAGAGCCCTTAATATCAAATATGCATTTGGAATTTCTAAGACAAATGAGATGAACCTTTTTAATTACTGACCAAATCTCTCTCTTATCTTTTAATGGGATTCTAATTTTACCCTAGGTGGGAATGTAGCTGATTAAAAATTCTCACCTCCTGAGATACCCTTGCTGCTAGAGGTGACCTAGTACCAGCCAATGAAATATAAGTAGAAGTCCTTGGAGGGTGGGGGCTTCCAGGAAAGCTCCTGATTTCTTGATAAACAGGATCTAGGAGGCTGGCACACATCTTTGCCATTGCCCTTTCTACCTTCCTGAAGGGGCTGTAGCCATCCTGCACCAGGAAAACAGAAGCCATGTGTGCTAAGAGTTGTAAATCAGAAAGATGAAAGGCTTGATTGATGGCTTCTCAAAATTACCAGCCTTGCAGTCTCCATCTTTGGACTGATTGTTCTCATAGGAAAATAAAACCCTGGTTGGTAAACCATTGTAGTTGAGTTTTCATTACATGCAGCTGAATGCAATCCTAACCCATACCTTGCACACCTGTTTTTGTTTTGTTTTATCTTTAAACTGTACAGAACAGCCTTTGGGAAATGTTGCCTTAAAGAATATGAGTGGAAAGACAGTCATATAGTTAGACTTTTTTCCTTGTACATATGAATTTTTCTGATGTTCTTTGACTATAGAATTTGGGTTTTGAATTTCATTTTTTTTCTTCTATTCTTATCATCTCCCCTAAGTTTTTGCTTCCCTTTTTTTCCAACTATGATTTTTTTATGCCTTTTACCAAAATAATTTATATATGCTAGATTTTTAAAAACTGAGATGGCTTTAGCCTATTCATGCCTTCTTTATATAGTAGGATCGTTCTAAAAATGTATATGTGAATTGACTCAGAAGTACATATATTTCCATCATAGAATGTTTAGTTTCTTTTCAATGATTTTTTTTTTTTGAGACAGAGTCTCATTCTGTTGACCAGGTTAGAGTGCTTTGGCATCATCATAGCTCATAGCAGCCTCAAACTTCTGAGCTCTAGCAATCTATTCTCCAGCTTCAGCCACCCAAGTAGCTGAGATTACAGGCACCAATCACAAAATATGGCTGATTTTCTTATTTTTAGTGGAGATAAGATCTCACTCTTACTTGGTTTAAGTCCCTCCTTGGCCCACTAGAGTGGCTGCACTGGGTACACCAATGCTTTTTTGTAAACTTGGAAATCTTTTGCAATCCGATTGAACGCTGCATGTAAATTGGATTGTCCTAGAGTTTTCTTTTAGTGTTTATCAATTCTTCCGTAAGAGAATTTGTTCTTTGTTTTTATTTTTAAAGGGCATTTAAAGTATATTTACAATCTTTAGAACATAAAACCAGAATATTAAAGTTGAAGTAGATCTGAGCAAACAAGTCTAGTCTCCTCATTCTGCAGCTAAAGGGAACGTACCACCAGCTTCATAGTTGAGTTACATGATGGCAGGATGGAGTTCCTGCCTGAGAGTCTATTCACTCTGGTCATAGTGTAGGAAATTAGACAATTCATGTCACTGATCTTGGTTTTTCCATAGGTAAAGCTGGAGTGTTTTTGTTTGCTCAATAGGTTAAATCTTTTAAGTTGCTTGGAATTGAGTACTCTTTTTAGTGTACTGTATTTGTTAGGAAGGAATAATATTTGGCTTCAGAAAAGTTTATTTTAAAATATTTTAGTTTATTGCAGCATACAAGATTCAGTTTTTTCAAGTGTATAGTTTCATGAGTTTTGACACATGTATGGATATATGAAACTATCACCATAAATAAAGAGAATATTTCCATCATCCTAAAAAGTTTAATTTCCTTTAATTAATATATGATACTATTATTTTCTGTAATAATATTTGTATCTATATAGGAATTATGTTATGACTAGTAAAACTTTCTTACGTATCATTGTTATGAAAGCTGTTAAAATTTGATTTTCTAAGTTTTGATGACACCAAAAAGAATAAGATGATGATGACAAAGATGAAAATGTCTTTAAGGATTTAGTAAGCCTACTTTATCAGACAGCCTAAAATGCCTCTGACTTCTACTAAACTATTTACAAAATAGCAATTTTTAAAAAACTGGTATCTCTAAAACAGTTTCTAATTAGGAATCTTCTAATAGAATTTTACTTCAATAACAAGTTTTTTCTTTTCTTTTTTTCTTTTGAGACAGAGCCTCAAGCTGTCACCCTGGATAGAGTGCTGTGGCATCACAGCTCATAGCAACCTCCAATTCCTGGGCTCAAGTGAGTCTTCTGCCTCCGCCTCCCAAGTAGCTGGGACTACAGGCGCCCGCCACAACGCCCGGCCATTTTTTGGTTGCAGCTGTCATTGTTGTTTGGCGGGCCTGGGCTGGATTCGAACCCGCCAGCTCAGGTGTACGTGACTGGCACCTTAGCCCATTGAGCCACAGGTGCCAAGCCAATAACAAGTTTTTTCTAAGACTCCTTATGCCTCTGTGAAAAAATTAAACTTTGGGGCGGTGCCTGTGGCTCAGTGAGTAGGGTGCCGGCCCCATATACCGAGGGTGGCAGGTTCAAACCCAGCCCCTGCCAAACTACAACAAAAAATAGCCGGGTGTTGTGGCAGGTGCCTATAGTCCCAGCTACTTGGGAGGCTAAGGCAAGAGAGTTGCCTAAGCCCAAGAACTGGAGGTTGCTGTGAGCTGTGATGCTACAGTACTCTAGTGAGAGCAACAAAGTGAGACTCTGTCTCTAAAAAAAAAAAAAGAAGAAGAAGAAGAAAATGTCTTTAAAATGGTGTTAAAAAGCCTCTCTTTGATATTGAGAGCAATTTCTTTAATACAGGAAGGAAAAAGTGATCACTAGGAATATAGTAAGTAGATTGACTTTATTTTATGCAATGTAAAACATTACAAATTTTTCTGTGAGTTTGGGGAGACACAGTGTTTTCTAGGTTTAAATCATAGGGAAACTGAAGCCCAGATTGATGAAATAAATTACATAACTTCTTACATTATTTGTTATTGTTAAGGCCATTTTCAGAACAAGCAGCATCAAGGGACTTAGACCACGTGTATCCCATTTTAAATGAAGGAAGTAAAATTACTTAATTGAATTTGAAGCAGTATCATCTTGGAGGTGAGGAAAGTACTTAAACTAAGTGGAGAGACTGGGAAGTAGGGATGGAGAGAGGAGTGAGAACATGTTTGCAGCTGAAAACTTTACAGCATAACTTTTATCACTGGTAAATAACAACATTTGGGTTTCTTTTTTCTTTTTTTTTATTGTTGGGGATTCTTTGAGGGTACAAGAAACCATGGTACACTAGTTGCATTTGTTGGGTAAAGTCCCTCTTACAATTGAGTTTTGCCCCCAAAAGTTGTGGCACACACCAAGGCCCCAATACAAGCTACAACTGGGAGGGAACTTGATGCCATTAGGATAAGTGAAATAATCCAGACACTGAAGTACAAATATTGTGATTCCACTTAGACAAGAACTCTAGAGAAGTTAAATTCAAAGAAACTGAATGTAGAATTATGGTTCTCAGGGGCTGGAAGGTGGAGGGGGAGTGGGGAGTTGT
>CAUYRH010015624.1:0-16198 GCA_963574655.1 Perodicticus potto | reverse complement strand
AATCCTGCCCACTGGCTGGCGTGGTACCCTTCCATATTGAATCATGATCCCAGGGGAAAAGTAGGTGGTGTAGCAGCCCCCGGAGTACTGCTCCTCACACCAGTTCTTCTCTTCATAATGTGATGGTTTCAAAGCTTCTTGGGATCCTAGAACTTTTGCATAGAGCTCACAAAGTTTCTTCATCCTTTCTTCTTTGATAAGACGTGCCAGCTTTCTGGGCAAGGATAAATCCCATTATTGCAGCATAGCTGCCATCAGGTTTGGGATCATCTAATGTGTAGGAAATTGGAGCTTCCTCCCCTTCAATAATCATGGTTCCACAGTAATCCTTTTTCCTCCCGAAAAGGCTCATTGTAGTAAACTACACACCTGATAACAGAACCCAGAGGCAAACAAGTGATTAGCTGGTTCCTCCTCTTTGGCAGAGGGGGATTGAAGTGAATCTTCATTCCCAGAATAGGAGGAATAACGCAAATCACATATTTAGCCTCATATGTCTCATGGTTTAGGGTCTTTGCAAGGACGTTTTCTCCTGTCTGGTCAATGTAGGTCACAGGCCTCTCCAGCTTCACTCTGTTCCCAAGAAGGTCCATTATCTGCTCGCTCACTTGACCAGATCCACCCACCAATTTCCTCTCCTCTCTGGTCACCTTCCCTGCTGTTGTCACTTCTGCATTCTGTTGCTGCGCGGCTAATCCAGGTGACCTGCTTGCTAAAGCTTTGCCTCCGCTGCTCGTCTGGATTTGAAAGCATTTGAAAATACAAAGCTATAGCTATTTTATAAGGTTGGCACTTAAGATCCAAAATTTTTACTAAGCTTCAGATATTTACCCATAAGCAGACTCTTTAATGTAAATCTAATACCCTTACAGTAATAAGTTTAGGAAGCTTCCTGTATGTATCATGTTGAGTATAACAGTTACGTTTACTCTTTCCTTGGAATAAGAGCTACGGAAACTTTTCCTGTAAGCAACCTTTGTCTGTTTTTCTCTCTTCTGCTTGAAGGATTTACACAGCAACTTTTGGAGACAGCCTGCTTCCTTTAGTAATGAAACCATTGGCATGTTCTGCATTTCTGGATGTTACTATCATTTGATTATTGTTTCATGAAAAACCCTCTGATGTTTCTGTCCATGGCAGGTAGCTAAGATTGTGGGAAATGGCATTTTGGAGGATTTGCTTTAGATTTATATTGGATATGAAGAAGAATCCACATTTTCTCTTAAGCTATATTGCCTACATTGTTAAGGTAACATTTCCATGCTTATCTTGGGTAAGTTGGGCATTAACTGTGTGTCTCAGCCATCAAGCACTCAGCACAGGAAAAGAGAGCTGCTTTACAGAATCTTGAGCCAGAGAAAATAAGTTAAAAATGGACCAAGAAGGCTCGGTGCCTGTAGCTCAACGGAATAAGGCGCCAGCCACGTACACCTAAGCTGGCGGGTTCGAATCCAGCCCGGGCCCACCAAACAACAATAGCTGCAATCAAATAAATGGTTGGGCATTGTGGTGGGTGCCTGTAGTCCCAGCTACTTGTGAGGCAGAGGCAGGAGACTCGCTTGAGCCCAGGAATTGGAAGTTGCTGTGAGCTGTAATGCCACAGCACTCTATCCAGGGTGACAGCTTGAGGCTCCGTCTCAAAAAAAAAAAAAAAAAGGATCAAGAAATCCCCAGCCAGTTAACTGCTCAGTTTTGCTGTTCCATCCATCCATCTGCTTCATGTTGCTTCAGTCTGTATAAGTAACCTCTGTCTTCAGTAGTTAGAAGTTGACAGTTGCATTGGAGTGGCCCAGATTCCTGCCCTTAAAGGTGCACTGGGCGTAGAGCCATCCCTCACTGTGGCTGGCTTTAGCAATTTTCCCTTTCTGTGACATCTATTTCTTTTTCCTTTCCCTTTTGGGGCTTTCTAATTCAGTGACACTAGGAGGCCCAGTACCAGACTATCACACTTTCCTCTATTCCTCAACTCATCCTCTCTATCCACAAACAAACAAACAACAATAAAAACTAGGCTAACTTTTAGAAGATATTAAATTTCTTCAATAAGAATTGCCAGAAAGGGCTGGGCACCATGGCTCATGCCTGTAAATCGTAGCATTCTGGGAGGCCAAGGCAGGTGGATTGCTTGAGCTTAAAAGTTCAAGACCAGCCAGAGCAAAAGGGAGACCCCATCTCTACTATAAGTAGAAAAATGGAGGCAAAAAGATCACTTGAGCCTAAGTTGGAGGTTGCTGTGAGCTGTGACTCCATGGCACTCTACTCAGGGAGTGACAGCTTGAGACTTTGTCTCAAAAAAAAAAAAAAAAAGCCAGAAAGCTTTCCTCTAGTCTCATGGTATGACTTAAAAGGAAGAGAAAGCAAGCAAGAGTTATTGTCTTCAATGACCACTTTGTTTCCTTCTTTGGAGAACAGCTGTTTTTGTCTAAGCCACCTTTTCTGCTGTGATAGGGCTAAAATATTTTTGTTATTTTCATACTTTGGGAGAATAGTTCATGGTTATGGATTTCCAGAAGTATAAAAGCTTACTTGTGGTGAGACTGGACAAAAATCTTCCTAGACTTTCATTTATTCATTAATTCAATATTTAAAACTAAATCAGGGTGGGACACAGTGGCAAGGGCCTTTAGTGCCAGCTACTTGGGAGGGTGAGGCTAGAGTATCACTTGAGCCCAGGAATTCGAGGCCAACCTGGGCAATAGAGTGAGACCTCACAGCAAAAATAAATAAATAAATAAAATCGAATTATTGTGCCAAGCATTTTGCTAAAGGCCTGAGTATATATTGGTAAGGAAAACAAATTTGGTCCCTGCTCTTTTATATGGAGTTTTTAGATTCAATTGCAGAAAAGCTGGAGGTTTGGTTGGAAATTATATTTCCTTTTCCCACTAAGTTCTATCTTAGTGGATAGAACTCCTTTTCCTTTCCTTGGGCCTTACTACTTGTATTTTTAAATTTTTTTTTTTTTTTTTTGCAGTTTTTGGCTGGGGCTGGGTTTGAACCCACCACCTCTGGCATATGGGGCCAGTGCCCTACTCCTTTGAGCCACAGGTGCCACCCTTACTTGTGGTTTTATTTTATTTTATTTTTTTTTTTGAGACAGAGCCTCAAGCTGTCACCCTGGACAGAGTGCTGTGGCATCACAGCTCACAGCAACCTCCAATTCCTGGGCTCAAGCGAGTCTCCTGCCTCTGCCTCCCAAGTAGCTGGGACTACAGGTGCCCGCCACAACACTTGGCCATTTTTTTTTTTTTTTTGGTTGCAGCCAGCATTGTTGTTTGGCGGTCTCAGGCTGGATTCGAACCCGCCAGCTCAGGTGTATGTGGCTGGCACCTTAGCCCGTTGAGCCACAGGCACCGAGCCCCTTACTTGTGGTTTTAAAATCCTCTTCCTAGTTCTGGTTAGTTGCCTCTCTCTCTCTGAATAATGTGAGCAGCTTCAACTATCATTAAAAGGAAAAATAGTCAAGGTTGTTGAGAATAAGGGAACTTTTCTACTCACCCACCAACTCTACCCCAGCATACTATTCTAACAGCCAAAAGTTGACATCCTTTGCCAAACGCAGGATTTGGCTAAGGAAATCATGCATATTACCAGGAGCTGAACTAACCTCCCCATAGTGACCCAGTGAGCTTGTTTTCCTCCTGCCTCCAGCATTGCTAGCATATATAAACGTTAGAAAATTTCTCTTGTTGAATAAATCACCCTGGTTTCTGTGAATTCCATGTGGAATTGGTTGGGGAAAGCAGCCCACTCAAGAACTGCTTGCGGGGGAGTGGGCAGCTGGGCATGGTGGCTCACACCTGTAATGGGCAGGACGATCACTTGAGCTCTGGAGTTCCACTCCAGCGTGAACAACAGCTAGACTCCATCTCTACTAAAAATAGAAAGATTAGCTGGGCATTGTGGCAGATGCCTGTAGTTTCAGCTACTTGGGAGGCTACTATAGGAGAATCACTTGAGCCCAGGAGTTTTAGGTTTCTGTGAGCTAGGCTTACGCCATAGCATCCTAGCCTGGGCAACAGAGTAAGACTCTCAAAAATAAAAAAGGAACTGCTGGAGTCAAGGAGACCTTACTGACTCAGCACCTGTAGCTCAGCAACTAGGGCGCCAGCCACGTACACTGGAGCTGGTGGGTTCAGACAACAATGGCAACTACAACCAAAAAATAGCCAGGCATTGTGGTGGGCGCCTGTAGTCCCAGCTACTTGGGAGGCTGAGGCAAGAGAATTGCTTAAGCCCAAGAGTTTGAGGTTGCTGTGAGCTGTGATGTCATGGCATTCTACCCAGGGCGACAGAGTGAGACTCTGTCTCAAAAAAATAAAAAAAGGAGGCCTTACTCATCCACATATGATACAATTCATACATTTATAGTGTACAATTCATTCATTTTTAGTATAAAGGGTTTTGCAACCATTGCCACAATCTAAGTTTAGAATATTTTGTCTCCTCTGAAAGAAATGCCGTACCCAATACAAGTCACTCATGTGCTTCCTTAACTTCCCTTCCAGTCCTAAGCAACCATTAATCTACTGTCTTTTTTTTTTTTTTTTGAGACAGAGTCTTACTATGTGCCCTCGGTAGAGTGTTGTGGTGTCACAGCTCAAAGCACCTCTAACTATTGGGCTTAAGCGATTCTCTTGCCTCAGCCTCCCAAGTAGCTGGGACTATAGGCATCTACCACCGTGCCCAGTTACTTTTTTGTTGTAGTTGTCATTGTTGGTTAGCTGGCCCGGACGGGGCTCAAACCCGCCAGCCTTAGTGCATGTGGCTGGCGCCATAACCACTGTGCTGCAGGCACCGAGCCCATTAATCTACTTTCTGTCTCTACAAATTTGCCTATTCTGGACCTTTCTTATGAATGGAATCATACAGTTTGTGGCTTTTTTGTATGTGGCTTCTTTCACTTAAAATAATGTTTTTAAGGTTTATCCACATAGCAGTACTTCATTTCTTATTATGACTAAATGGTAGTCCATAATAGCTATACTATATTTTATTTATCCATTTCTCATTTGATGAACATTTGGGTTATTCCCATATTTTAGCTATTATGAATAATGCATACCATGAACATTCATGTACAAGTTTTTGTGTGAACATGTGTTTCTATTTTGGGGGTATATGCCTAGGACTGGAACTTCTAGCTCTTATGGTAACCCTATGTTTAACATTTGAGGAACTACTGAGCCTCTTTCCAAAACAGTTGTACCATTTTAGGATCCCACGAGCAATATGAGGGTTCTGATTTCTCTACATCCTTGCCAATGCTTGTTACAGTCTTTCTGATTATCACTGTCGTAGTGGGTATGCAGTGGTATCTCATTGTGGTTTTGATTTGCATTTTCCTAATGACTGATGATGTTGACCATGTTTTCATGTCTACTCAGGTCCTTTGCCTTTTTTCTTTTTTGGAGACAGAGTCTCAAGCTGTTACCCTGGGTAAAGTGCTATGGCATCACAGCTCACAGCAACCTTCAACTTCTGGGCTCAAGTGATTCTCCTGCCTCTGCTTACCAAGTAGCTGGGACTACAGGTGCCTACCACAATGCCTGGCTATTTTTTGGTTGGAGCTATCATTGTTGTTTGGCAGGCCCGGGCTGGATTCAAACCCACCAGCACAGGTGTATGTGACTAGTGCCTTAGCCACTTGAGCCACAGGCGCCAAGCCGGTCCTTTGCTCTTTTAAAAATTGAATTACTTGGCTTGGTGCCCATAGCTCAGTGGTTAGGGCGCCGGCCACATACATTGGGGCTAGTGGATTTAAACCCAGCCCGGGCCTGCCAAACAATGACAACTACAAACAACAACAAAAAGCCAGGCATTGCAGCAGGTACCGTGATCCCAGCTAAGTAGAGGCTTAGGGAGAGAATCGCTTAAGCGCAAGAGTTTGAGGTAGCTATGATCTGTGATGTCACGGCACTCTACCAAGGGCAACATAGCAAGACTCTGTCTCAAGAAAAAAAAAATTGAGTTACTTATATTTTTGTTGTTGAATTATAAGAATCCTTTATATATTCTGCATATAAATCCCTATCAGATAAATAATTTGCAAATATTTTCTCCCATTCTATGGATTATCATTTCACTTTTTTTTTTTTTAAGATAGGTCTCACTTTGTTGTCTAGGCTAGAGTGCAATAGCATTATCATAGCTCTGTATCCTATCACTGTAACTTCTAGGCCCAAGTGATCCTCCTCTCTCAGCCTCCCAAAGTACTAGGATTACAGGCATGAGCCACCAGGCCTGCCGTTTTTTCAGTCTCTAGATGGCATTGTTAGCAGCACAAAAGTTTTTAAACTTGATAAAGTCCAGTTTTGTCACCTATGCTTTTGTTGTTGTATCTAAGAAATCATTACCTAATGCACGTTCATGAAGATTTACTCTCATGTTTTCTTTTCTTTTCTTTCTTTTTTTTTTTTTTGGAGACAGAGTCTCACTATGTCGACTTCAGTAGAATGCATGGCATCACAGCTCACAACAACCTCAAACACTTGGGGTTAAGTGATTCTCTTGCCTCAGCCTCCCAGGTAACTGGGACTACAAGTGCCCACCACAACTCCCGGCTATTGTTCGGTTGTAGTTGTCACTGTTGTTTGGCAGGCCCAGGCTGAGTTTGAACCCACCAGCTCCGGTGTATGTGGCTGGCGTTCTAGCTGCTGAGCTACAGGCACCAAGCCCCATGTTTCTTTTAAAAAGACTTATGCTAACAAAAAAATAAAAAATAAAAAAATAAAAATAAAAAGACTTATGCTGTTGCCCAGGCTCAAGGATATTAAAATATAGCACATTAAAACCCATTACTGGAGGTAGAAATACAGGCAATATACTATTGCGGCAACAACCATCAATTAGAGTTAAGAATTTTTTTCCGTAACAACCAAGTGGATAATCAAATATTGTTAACAACTCAAGTATTACTGAGTAAAGTACATTTCTACAGTATTCAGTGTTGCTATTCAGTTTTCTAACTTACAACAGCCTATGATAAATGGCAGCAAAGAAGGTCCTTGCAATAGACAGCCTCTGCCTGGGAACTTGTAATTATTGCATGCTACTAATATACTATCTAAACATTAAAGATACTCCTAAAATATATGATGGTAGACTATGATTAAGACATTACACTACAAAAAAACCTTATGCAGAAGGAAATCCTGACATGCTTCTGCGTTAAGTATCATGAAAATATTACAGCAGAATGAATTTTTGCACTAGTTACGTCAAATGCAGCCAAATTGCTCTTTAGCATGAAAGTTTTTGGTTTAAATACTCCAAGGGCTGAGATTAGGTGGAAACCAATCTCAAGATGCCAAATAAAAGGGAAATAAAGAGGCCTATTTCTTTGCCATGTATCCAGCCACTGCAGTACTGCTGACCCTGCTGTCAGTTCAGACATTGTCTCTGTTCAGTATGTATCTCTTCCCTAAGCACAGGCAACTCAGAACCGCCCCCTGCAAGTTCTCTCTTCATTAAAGTTTGTATTTCTCACTTAGTAAAGCCAAAGCCGGGTCCATTTTGCCTGAGAAGCTTGTAACCCATGTTGCTACATTGGTGGCATTTGTAATTAGAACTTTCCTAGCATAGGAATCTCAGAATGATCCCTTATAGAAGAGAAGGAAACAGTGATACAATGTAAAGGGTACGAAGAGAGGACATCACTGCAGGATGACTTGTCTGCTCTACTACTTTGCTAAAAACTAACTCTGGATATGGATTTGCTTGACCCAGTGGAGACTAGAACACTTGTATATCAGTCCTTTGAGGCTGCCCTACCAAAACATCCTAGACTAGGTGGCACAAACTATACAATGTATTTTATGTTATGTTATGTTATGTTATGTTATGTTATGTTATGTTATGTTATGTTATGTTATGTTATGTTATGTTATTTTGAGACAGAGCCTCAAGCTGTCACCCTGGATAGAGTGCCGTGGCATCACAGCTCACAGCAACCTCCAATTCCTGGGCTCAAGCAAGTCTCTTGCCTCCGCCTCTCAAGTAGCTGGGACTACAGGCGCCCGCCACGAGGCCCGGCCATTTTTTGGTTGCAGCCGTCATTGTTGTTTGGCGGGTCCGGGCTGGATTCGAACCCGCCAGCTCAGGTGTACGTGGCTGGCGCCTTAGCTCGTTGAGCCACAGGCGCCGAGCCACAATGTATTTTCTTATAGTTCTGGAGGCTGGAAGTCCCAGATTAAGGTCCAGTAGAGTCAATTTCTGATGAGAGCTCTCTTCCTGGTTTACAGAAAGACCACCTTTCTGTGTCTTCACATGACAGAGAGAGCAAGTAAACTCTCTGGTGTCTCTTGTAAGCACACCAATCCTGTTGGATCAGGGCCCATGGCCTTATGTCCTCATTTAACCTTAATTAACTTTCATAAAGACCCTATCTCCAAATATAGTCAGATTGAGGGTTTTGTGTCTCCACCAAATTCACGTGTTGAATTAGTCCATAACAATCTAAATAAACTTGGTAGGTATGTTGTTACCTAGCCGGCCATATCTCCTGCCCCTACAAGACTCCTCTTTCTGGTCTCTTCAATTACCTTCTTTTCTTACTCAGCTCTTTTTCTGCCATACTAGTCAGGAGCAAAGAACTTTTTGTTGTCGTTGTTGTTATTGTTGTCATTGTTGTTTAGCTGGCCCAGGCTGGGTTCAAACCCACCACCCTCGGTGTATGTGGCTAACGCCATAACTACTATCTACGGGCGCTGAGCCAGGGGCAAGGAACTTGTGTCCCACGTGCAGTATTCGTCTTCTCTGAACCATGATCTTTTTGGAGGGTGAGGATTTGGATGGAATGAGGGAAAAGCAATTGAACTCATATTTTGTGCATTCTTCTTTGGATAGGAAAAAAAATCCATTTCTTTTCTGGAAGATTCAATTTTAGACTTCAGCACTTGACGGTTGCCACCTCTTAGGTTTTAATCAGTAAAAATGAGAGAGAACTACTCTTAGAATCTCTCAGAACTCTCTTCTTCAAATGTTTAGGAAAAAATGTCAGTAAATTTTTTTTGGAGGTGGCTCGGCGCCTGTGGCTCAACGGGCTAAGGCGCCAGCCACGTACACCTGAGCTGGTGGGTTCAAATCCAGCCCGGGCCCACCAAACAACAATGATGGCTGCAACAAAAAAAAAATGGCCAGGCGTTGTGGCGGGCGCCTATAGTCCCAGATACTTGGGAGGCGGAGGCAAGAGACTCGCTTGAGCCCAGGAATTAGAGGTTGCTGTGAGCTGTGATGCCATGGCACTCTATCCAGGGTGACAGCTTGAGGCTCTGTCTCAAAAAAAAAAAAATTTTTTTTTTGGAGGTGATATCAGTGAGAAGGAAAGCCTGAAGAAGAGAGTGACTCCTTTTTCACCTGTAAATCTGGCACTTCATTTTCCACTGAGAGCTAGTTAAGCATGAATCCTCTTATAGGGCCAGGATCAGGTCAGAGTGTATCACAACCCAGGTGAGCTCTACTGGTCTCTAGACTTCTAAGGAAGGAGAAGCTCAGTACTTCATGTACCGCAAAGGCATATGTTTGGGCTGACTTAGCCTGGTTTCAGTGTGCTGTCATTTCTGTGCCATCTCAGGACGTATTTCAATAATATGAAGCCCTAACAACTTAAATGGGAAGCCTTTAAGCCCTCTCTGACATTCTTAAGGGCCTAGAGGGAAAACAGTGTCAGACTATTTTCCTTACCCCTTGGGCTTAGTATCCTGCACCTGGCATCTTCAGTACATCATGTTAGTACTCAGATTTTTCAGATAATAGTCCCAAGGACACAATAAGAAAAGCAAGGTAGAGGCATATACTGCCTTTGTGGGTACTGAGTTAGAGATTACTAACTGGATTTAAACTGCTGTACCTTCCTTAGGTTTATAAACAGACCCTCATGACCCTCATCCTACCTTGTGGGAGAACTGTATCACCTGCTTAGATCTGAAACTCCTGGATGAGAATGTCGCAGGGCAGATTGGAAGATAATTTTAATCTTCATTCCAAATGACATATATTCCCAGAGTGGAAAGTCTTTCATATCCTCAGGATAAGTTTGCCCAGACAATATCAGCATATATCATCTATGGATGATAGAACCAGCTGACACCTGATAAGTATAATAGTGAGAATGAAAGGAAGTAAGTATACTTTTTGAAGAGTAATACCTTCCAGGTTTCCCTTTCTCCCCTTCATTTCCTTCCTTCCTCTCTCCCAGCCTCTCCTGTCTTTTTTTCCCTCTTTCCTTTTCTCCTTCCTCTTGCTTTTCTTCCTTTTCTTTTTCTTTCTTTCTTTCTTTTTTTTTTTTTTGGAGACAGAGTCTCAAGCTGTCGCCCTGGATAGAGTGTCGTGGCATTGTAGCTCACAGCAGCCTCCAACTTGAGCTCACGCAATCCTCTTGCCTCAGTGTTTCTATTTGGGTTTTTTTTGTTTTTTTGTTTTTTTTTTTTTTTTGAGACAGCATCTCACTATATCCCCCTCGGTAGAATGCTATGGAGTCACAGCTCACAGCAACCTCAAACTCTTGGGCTTAAGCGATTCTCTTGCCTCAGCCCCCAAGTAGCTGGAACTACAGGCGCCGGCCACAACGCCTGGCTATTTTTTTGTTGCAGTTGTCATTGTTGTTTAGCTGGCTCGGGCCGGGTTCATGCCAACCTCGGTGCATGTGGCTGGCGCCGTAACCACTGTGCTAGGACCGCCGAGCCAAGTTTTTCTGTTTTTCAGTAGAGATCGGGTCTTGCTTTTGCTCAGGCTGGTATCTAACTTGTGAGCTCAAGCAATCCACCCACCTCGGCCTCCCAGATTGCTAGGATTACAGGCATTAGCCACTGTGCCCAGCCATTTCTTTCTTTTCTTGTATCCTTGCTTTCTTTCCTGGTAAGAGAACTACTCAGGCAGAAAGGGAATAGGTCTATATCATCTCCAGCGATTCTGCTCCCAAGAATTATTTTATTGTCCCAACCTCACTTTCTTC
Source organism: Perodicticus potto (assembly GCA_963574655.1). Classification (NCBI taxonomy): domain Eukaryota; kingdom Metazoa; phylum Chordata; class Mammalia; order Primates; family Lorisidae; genus Perodicticus; species Perodicticus potto. The sequence continues at coordinate 5,244 of CAUYRH010015624.1, read as the reverse complement.
GATTCCTGTTGCCCCAGTCCATCTTCCACTCAATGGACACTAGGGTACTTGGAGCTCTCTGGTTTCTAAACCTATGCTCCCCCAAATAATAAAAGTTCAGTTGAAACAGGATCTTTCAAACTTTTTTTCCTGTCCCGGAGTTTTATTAGAGGATGAAATATAGATTTACTGCAGTTTTTTTTTTTTTTTTTTTGGAGAGACTCAATTTATCGCCCTCGGTAGAGTGCCGTGGAGTCACACAGCTCACAGCAACCTCTAACTCCTGGGCTTAGGCGATTCTCTTGCCTCAGCCTCCTGAGTAGCTGGGACCACAGGCGCCCACCACAACGCCCTGCTATTTTTCTGTTTTGCAGTTCAGCCGAGGCTGGGTTTGAACCAGCCACCTTCGGTATATGGGGCCGGTGCTCTACTTGATAAGCCACAGGCGCCGCCCAGATTTACTGCATATTTTATAGAACGCTGTTTACTCCCTCAAAATTTAGGAATGGTGATCCACCGTGAATCTTGAATCAACTTTTGTAAGATATAGAATGCCGAAGAACTTTAGGACTTATTAAATCATAGCCAATAGGTAGCCTGGACACATGCTTTTCATTCAGCCCGTGCATGCTCTTAATAGGTGCTGCTCACTCTTCTCTCTCTCTCTCTGACATGTTCTGTGACATGCCAAGCTGAAGAGTAAACATTTTTCAAAATACTTTTACTAAAGAAAAACTGAAAAAAGATCTATAAAAGCATGTGGATTTACAGAGTATAGCTTCTTTTTCCTAAGGTAACTGATGTCTAAATCGTAGGTCAGTTGAGCTACTATAATTCCTTTCCTTCAGTCCTGTTGGTCTGAGATGCTAGACCCTATGCCTTAGACTCTACCCTGAGTTAACTTTAAATCAGTACAGCTGGCTTGGCGCCCATAGCTGAATGGTTAGGGCACCGGCCACATGCACCAGGGATGGTGGGTTCAAACCTGGCCCAGGCCTGCTAAAACAACAGCAACAACAACAACAACAAAAATAGCTGGGCATTGTGCTGGACGCCTTTAGTTCCAGCTACTAGGGAGGTTGAGGCAAGAGAATCGCTTAAGCCCAAGAGGTTGAGATTGCTATGAGCTGTGACACCATGGCACTCTACCAAGGGCGATATAGTAAGACTCTGTCTCAAAAAAAAAAAAAAATCAATACCGGTGCTATATTCTTAATAAGTGTAGTCTCCTAGTTTTCCCTTCTGCTTCCGGGCTGTCATCATCCCTGTGAATGTCCTCAAATCTTGACTGCTGAGTGAGAAAAATATTTGACCTCCCTTTGTCAAATAATTCTTTCCTGTTTTGGATTTAGACCTAGCTACAACTTTAACTTGCAGATATCACCTCTATGGCTCTTGATAGTCGCTGGAAAAATAAGTTACCAGAATTCTTCTCTTGCTTCTGACCCATTTCTGTCCTATTTAATTTATTCATTTATTGAATATCGAGTGTCAGCTGTGTGCCACACATTGTGTTAGGTGTTTGATATTGCTTTTCCAGTTTTTTATTATATACAATATATACATGTTCTATATTTATGATATATACATTGTTTTAATGTTATAAAAGCTTTCTAAATCTAGTCTACTTTAAAAATCATTTATTCCTAGCACTCTGGGAGGCTGCAGCAGAAAGATCCTGAGTTCAAGAGTTCAAGATCAGCCTGAGTGAAAGTGAGACTCCCATCTCTACTAAAAATAGAAAAAATTAGTCAGGTGTTGTGGCAGGTGCCTATAGTCCCATCTACTTGGGAGGCTGAGGCAGGAGGATCACTGGAGCCCAGGAATTTGAAGTTGAAATGAGGTAGTGACACCAGGGCACTCTAGCCTGGAGCAACAGAGTGAGACTGTCTCAAAACCAAACAAAAAAAAAATTTATTGCACAAGACAATATTCTCAGGTACTCTGCTAAGTGTTGAGTAAATCTCATTATTCCCACTTTTTTCCTCTGATAATATATATAGTTTGTAAAAACAGTCATAATAACAAGTGGTAAGACGTGAATTCCAAACCATGATTTTTTGTAAGTTTCCACCTTATATTTTTGTTACTTGAATTAGGTAAAAAGTTCTATAATTCTTTACTGTCAATAAGCTATAAAAGAAAAGATTGATTTCTGTTACGCTGTATCATATACACATTTTAATAAACTTTATTTTCAAGTAATTTTAGATTTACAGAAAAAATGCAAAGATAATTCACAGAGTTCCTGTATGCCTTCAGCCTAGTTTCTCTCGTCTCTAGGTTATCTTATGTTACCATAGTACATTTGCCAGCACTTAGAAACTGGCAATAAGGTGGATTTCTCCCTAGTCAGGAATCTCACCCCATCTGCACTGTAGATGGAATAAAACCACTTTAATCGCAAAAAAAGGAAAAAAGAAAAAAAGAAACTGGCATTAGTACATTATTATTAACTAATAATTATTTTATTAATAAATATTTTATATTAACTCCATAGTTTATTTAGAATGATTAGTTTACCCATTAATGTCCTCTTTCTGTTCCAAGAGTCAGTCCAAGGTACCACACTGCTTTTAGTTATCATGTCTCCTCACTGTCCTCTGAACTATAACAATTTCTCTTGTTTTTCATGACCTTTGCAGTCTTCTCTTTGTTTTCTTTTAGACACAGTCTCATTTTGTTACTCTTGGTAGTGTGCTATGGCATCATCACTCACAGCAACCTCAAACTCTGGGGCTCGAGAAGTTCTCCTGCCTCAGCCTCCCGAGTAGCTGGAACTACAGGCGCCTGCCACAATGCCTGGCTGTTTTTTAGAGACGGGGTCTCACTGTTGCTCGGGCTGGTCTGAAACCCATCAGCTCAAGCAATTCACCCACTTCAGCCTCCCAGAGTGCTAGGATTATAGGCGTGAGCCATCATACCCAGCCACCTTTACCGTCTTTCAAAAAATATTTTTATTATGGGTTAATATGATATGATCAGGTTACATTATTTGCATTTGTAACACAAAGTCCAAAGTCTGAGTTGTACTTGAGTCCTTCACCTAGGAAGTGTGCCATATACCCCTACATGGTACTCAATAGTTGGGAGACCTAAAAAGTCTCCATTCTGGGTTTATCTGATGTCTTCCTTACAATTAGTGTGGGATTATAGATTGTTAGACAAATACAATAGAGGTAGAATGCCCTTCTCATCAGATTGTATCACTGGAAATGATACAATCATTGGTTTAGGTAGTATTTGCCATGTTTCTGCCATGTTTAACTTTACTGTAAAGTTACTGTTGTTCCGATTTGCTACTCTGTTCTTTGGAAATAAGTCATTGAATCTAGTCTATCATCAGTGACAGTAGGAATTAAACATCACTTCGTATAGGGAGATGCATCTACATATACTATTTGAAGTTGTTCTATAAGAAAGATATTTCTTCTTCTCATTTAATTATTTATTTGTATCATTATGGACTCATTGGAAACCCTAGTCTAAAACCTGTGCCCTTTCTGCTACACTAGGCAAGAAACTACAAGGACTTATACAGAGCATTAATTTCAGAAAAACTTATTTATTTTAGATTACAGAGATTTTTTTAAAGAGCTGGGAATCTTTTTTTTTTTTTTTTTGAGACAGAGTCTCAGTATGTCACCCTTCACAGAATGCCCTGGTATTACAGCTCACAGCAACCTCAAACTTGGACTTAAGCTATTCTCTTGACTCAGCCTCCCAAGTAGCTGGGTCTATGGGCATCCACCACAAAGCCCGGCTATTTTTGTTGTTGTTGTTGTTGTTGTAGTTGTTTGGCTGGCCCGGGCTGGGTTTGAACCCACCATCCTCAGTGTATGTGGCTGGCACTCTAGCTGCTGAGCTACAGGCCCCGAGCCAGAGCTGGGAATCTTTTAGTGTTGCTCAGGCTGGAGCGCAGTGGCTATTTATAGGCATAGTACATTGCAGCTTTGGACTCCTAGGCTCAAGTGACCCTGCCACCTCAGCCTTCCAAGTAGCTGGAACTACAGGCACATGCCCTTGTACCCAGGTTATTTTGGAGATTTTTGAGAGATAGATTTTATTTAGACTTGGTGTCCTTAAATATGAGCAAGTGATGGAGAGAAACTGTTAGAAATTGATACTCAGATTTTCGTTTGAATAGCTAGAAATAAAATTTTGGTTTGAAATTATTGACTAACAAGTGTGAATATGGAATCTAGGCTTTAATGTAGCTCATTCTCTTCAGAGTCGATGTTTAGCCTACCTGTTGGTGCAGCTTTACTGAGTACCCTGTTCTCCCAAGTCAGAGAAGACTTTTTTTCTTTCTGATGGAAGCACCAGGGCCCCCTAGTGGATAGCCCCCTGGCTTCTGTTTCTTGTCTGGAAGACTCTTGATTTTGTTTGGTTGGTTTTGCATTTCTCCCTTGGTTCATTTGCAGGACAGAAATACTTGATTCTTTTCTCTGTCTGATAAATCATTAAACCTTTCTCATTTCAGAGTTACCAGTTTACTCCTATGTGTGGCCTCCTGATGTTCAACAACAGAATAGTTACCCTATTATAATCACTCCCATGCCCTAGTACTCTAAACCAGAACGATAGTCAATTCTTATTTTTAACAGATTTAACCTCTTCTTCCATCTGGTACTATATTAATGTTAATTCTTTGTTTCAGAGCCATCATCAACCACTTTAACCCCAAAATTGAGTCCTATGCTGCTGTGAATCACATATCCCAGCTGTCTGAGGAGCAGGTAAGCCACTACTCTCCCCAGAGTGATGTAGATGGTGGCCAGTACCAAGCGGTTGCTTTCTCTTTAATGGCTGAGAGTGAGTTGTTTAACTCTGTAAGTGAGTTGTTAAGAGAGGTGACAGGAGCCTGGCTGATGAGAGGAATTAGTTTGGGATTGCTTGATAGTAACTTTTCATAGAGTGATGCCTTCTGCACTAATGTCATCTGGAAGGTTTTAATATATGAAAAATATATAGGTGAAAATCTGGTAAATTATTGTTTTACAGTGAGTGATAAGGCATTTATTTTAAAAAATTTTCATCAGAGTCATTTTGATCTTTGAAAATAAGAAATGAGGGGCAGTGCCTGTGGCTCAGTGAGTAGGGTGCTGGCCCCATATACCAAGAGTTGTGGGTTCAAACCCAGCCCTGGCCAAACTGCAACAAAAAAATAGCCGGGCGTTGTGGCGGGCGCCTGTAGTCCCAGTTACTCGGGAGGCTGAGACAAGAGAATCGCCTAAGCCCAGGAGCTGGAGGTTGCTGTGAGCC